>JAKUCV010004351.1:0-14179 GCA_028386065.3 Turnera subulata
TTAGGGAAGTCTCTCTTGTAAGCCTACTATTTTTATAGTGGAAGTTTTTCCGGTGGGATCGGGATTGTGGACGTAGCCCGGAATTTGGGTGAACCACGTTAAATACTGTGTGTCATTTATCTCTTTTTGTTCTCCACTTGTTTATTTCCTTGTGAGGTGATATTATTTCCGCAAGATAGTGCCACCGGGCCCAACAGTTATGACAAATGTTTGCACCTGCAGTATCTGCTTCGAAAAACTTGCTTATGCCAAGATTATGATCTTAGTGATACATCCCATTATTTTCTTCCTGTGCTGGATATTCCACCAATTATATATTTTCTGACTGAACAATATAAGAGTAGTCTATGTTCATTGATTGTGTCATGCTATCACTTCAAAATCCAACTCCAAAAAGTATTGTAGCTTTCGTTCCACTTAAATCACAACTATCATTTTCAATAAAAAGTACGAAGTGTTAGATGAATCATGAACACAGTCAAGAACCATGCTTGCAATCTTTTTTTTATGCTGATAGATGATTCTATTGGAGTGAATTTTATATGTATCACAATCTAGTTAACAAGATAGTGGACATGCAATAGTGAAAATTAGATAATTATGCAGAGATTGAACGCTTCTCTGGTTTTTAAAATAAGCGCTTAATTTGTTGATTGATCGTTATAATATGGTCTATATGACAATTATTGTCTTATCAGTTTAAATGAGAAAAGAACTTGAGAGAGACAGTACACTCCATAACGAGTGCTTTCGACTTCTTTTTTTTTTTTTTTTTCTTGTTCCTTTTTGCTGAGATAAATGAGGAAGAGTTGAGCTTCGGAAATTAAAAAATAGCAAATCTTATTCGAGGACTGTGTGCTGTCATTCGTATCATCCCCACGGGCCTTCCCTGTATTGTCTTTCCCTAAACAACTAACATCCTCAAAGCATTTCCCATGGAATTTTCATGGTTAAATTTCGAGGTTTTTCTTTAAAAAAATAAAATTTTAAGTTGAGGGGAAATTCCCCTAGTCCACGATCATGGCAAATTATGGGATTCTATGAGTGCTTACAGACAGATTATCCATGAAGAGCACGATTCGTGAGGTTCAAATTGTTAATTATACCCCAACTAACTAACCCAACCCTCATGGGCAAATTTCCAGGTTTTATTCTATGAATGGCATGTTTCTGAATAATAGTACTCTTTAAGCCTTTATAACTAAATTATCAATGGTAACATTCATTTCCAGGGCCTCCATTCGCGGTAGAAGAAACATGAATGTTCTTGTTATGTCCTACATTTTAAACGTCGTCCTACATTTTAAAAGACGTTTTCTGCTTTATCAAAAAAAAAAAGGACGTTTTCTGCAATAGATCCTTTGGTATGCCACTCTTTTATCTAAGGTTACAAAGTAGTAGAATTAGTCTTCTTGTGGAAAAAAAGAGTACATTTTTCTGCATCAAAATGAACCACGTAAGAAATGTCGGGTTTCTCATCAATTTCCGAAAATGCTAAAGATATCCAAGCCATTCCATCTCTTCCCGGGTAAAGCAACAAGGACAACAAGGAACCATGTAAGAAATGTCGGGTTTGGCACATAAAAAAAGTACTATCCGTATGTGATTGAACATAAACGACGAAATGTTTCACGGAAGAACAACAAGGACAGTTCTAATTAGATAAATCGTCAAATCTATTGATAATAAAGATGGAACAAATTTTTTTCTATTCCCATTAATTACACTGTATAATATAAAAGAACAAAAAAATTACTTATGCAGCAATATTCCCTTCTGGTCATCAAATTCTGAGATTTCTCCGAATCTTGTACCACCCTCTCTTGCAGAAACCAAGAAATATATATCCCTGTCGTCTGAAAACATTACTCTTGCGCTTCTTTGTCTCTTCAGTGGCTCTCAGCTTCTCTAATTCCGCCATAATACAGAATTGAGATGAATTCTTCTGTACTTCTTGCAAATACTTAATCAGGATTAGAGATTGAAAAAAAAAAAAAAAGAAATTGGCACTGCTCCTCCCCTTAATTTCTCGTGTATATAATAGCAGTAGATCCCAATTTCCTAACCAAACTCAGTTTCTCTCTCGGCCAGTGTAGTAACAGATTCAGTTTATATGTTATCGAGAGTGAATGTAGTTGTGGAGAAGCCCTTCATCAATCATTTTAAGGTCCTAAACTATATTACAACCAATTATATTTTTAGTGACGTGGGTTTTGCGTGTCCGATTTTTTGTGAAAATTCAAAATAGCTTTGCGTGTTCGTTGATAACGAGAATTTGTTATTTTCTAAGTTACATTAACCAGTGAATCCGTAAACTAATGTGATTATGTCAAGAATATCAGTGTACCAATCAGCCACATGTTTACATAGTGTAACTCTTTTGGGTTCACTAATTTTGTTGGCCTTGTGTTTTTACTAATCTCTGGTTTTTCATAAATGCTTCTTTGGAGACACCTGACATGTCTTCAAAATAACTAGGAAACTATAAACCAGAAATCTTATAAGATGTTTTATCAGAAGTTTAATTCTTTCCCTAAAAAAAAAAAAAGAAGTTTAATTCTTGATTCTAAAAGGAAAAACGAGTCTAATTATTGGATAAAAGACGGTTTAATTCAGAATATCAAATTGCAAAAAATAAGTCGCTTGCTCCATCTGTTGTTGACCTTCTTTTTTTATATCTTTAGTTCAAGATTTGGCCACTCATTTAAAAAAATGGTTTTTGTATTGTAAGTTGTAGGTAAGTTAATTAATTCAAATATTTTTTAGGTTTTGATAATATCTAAATATATTAGAATAAATAGGCGGAAACTGTCAAACCTGATTCGGGTAACAATTAACATAAAACTAATACCTCTCATCGGGAAAAAAAAACATAAAGCTAACAACCAAAAATGTTATTATAAAAAACAAGATAACTTTAACAAAACAAAAAAATAACTATTTTTTTGAGGAACAACAACAACAAAAAAAAAAACTATTTTCATCTATTTGTTATCTTCTACAATCAGATAATGGGTTACTAGTCTGTATGGTGACTAATTTTTTTTCTTCCTTCTTCATTTTTTTTCCCCTACAAGTACTTGCCTTTTTACTCAGCTACCAAATATCTTTAACTCATATTCTATTTGATAACGGTAAATCATCCAAGCATCAAATCAGTAAAATAAGGAATACAATATAAAAAAGAGGGAGATCAAGTATGGGTACCATCAGTCTAAAGAGAGCGCTATTGTGTAAAATTAGAGGTGAGATTTTCTTTTTTGGTCGAAACTAGGATAGTATATTAATACTTCAAAATAGTGTACATCAAGTCCTACAAAATACAACAAAGGCCTTAGCAAGACCTATCAACCAAAAGACTATCACTAACTATACTGGGGGGATTATCAAAAAAAGTTCTCCCCAGGTCAAAAGTATAAGCCGCAGGGACCAATAAATCTCACATCAAAAGTATTAGAGGGGAGATTTTCTATAGCTTGTCAAATACAATTCCTTTATCATCACCAATGTCCACCATTTATTTTCTATGTTCATCTTTTCTAGGGGAACAATATTTTTCTCGATGATCAACTTAATTTTGAATTTCGAGGTTTTTCGCAGGCGGAAAAATAGTGTTGATCAAACATGATAACTTTCTTCTCCTTTTTCCTATTCAACTGACTGTATGTTCAATTTTATTAAAACGATAGTGTCCAATATTTTTACATGGTAATTTAAATCTTAACATAAGTCAAATAAAATTTAGGTTATATAATTTTATTATGTATTTTTTCTTCATTTGTCCTCAATATGAAGCATGGAACTGTTAGAGCAAATGTTTCCACAATTTTTCCAAAAAGAAGAAAAGGTTGCTGGAGATTCAACGGAACCATTTTTTTTTTTTCAATACTCCATTTCCTTTTCTCCCCATGCATGTACCAAATAATTATCATGCCTTCTCCCCAGGATAAATTAGAGGGTAAGTACTCGGATTATCCTGTTCCAATATTTTTATGCTCGCGATTAACATAAAAATTACCTTTCCCAAATTTTATAGAATCCCTCCTCCCATCTTTTCTTGCAATGAAAGTTAAATTGGGGGAACTGGCCACGTCACTGACATCCCGTTTACTTGGATTCGAACCTCACTTTACTGCATTTAAGAAAAAAGGTTACTTGTGTAATTTGCAAAAAAAAAAAACTAACCTCTCTCTAAAAGCCCACAAAGACCATGGCTTCGCCCCCTGAGGGCAAGAGGGCGGTGCCGTTCACGGACGCTTCCCCAGAATCTGCTACAGCTGAAGCTTATGACCGGAGCACGAAGAAAGTTCGCATCAGAGAAGCTGATGGTAAGGAGACTACCATGGATGACATGGAGATGGAGGAGACTGTCCTCTCTTATAAGGACAAATTGACCTCTGGTCCGGCCGCAGGGACGGAAGATGATACCTGGTTTGAGGACGAAGAAGCGGAGTACGAAGAGGGCGACATCTGTGTTGTGGATGGGGAGGAAGGTCCTGAGGTCGAACTCTCTGACGCCTTCATCTGTCGGCTGCAGAAACCTTGGAAGAGGGCTGTCATTCTTAAGGTGTTGGGACGTAATGTTGGATATATGGTGCTGAAGAACAAGCTCCACTTTCTTTGGAAGCCCACAGGTCTGTACCAAATTATAGATCTAGAGAATAATTATTTTGTGGCTAGGTTTGCCAATGATATGGATTATGAAAATGTCCTTCTAAACGGCCCCTGGCTAGTCTATGGACACGCAGTCTATGTCCAGCCCTGGTCAGATGATTTTCGCCCATCATCGGATGAATTGAAGCAGGTAGTGGTATGGGTTCACTTCCCGGGTTTTCCCTTGGGCAGATACCATACCAGAATCCTAAGGACTTTGGGAGACCTGGTGGGACGAACAGTCAAGATCGACCCAAATACAGCCAAGTCCAGAAGAGGCAAATTTGCCAAAGTTGCTGTGGCTATTGATTTGAAGAAGCCGGTGAAAGACACAATGGTCCTACAGAAAGAGAAGATAAAAGTCTGTTATGAGGGGCTGCCACCTACTTGCCAATCTTGTGGCAGAATTGGTCACAACCCCCTATTATGCCCGCATAGTCAGCCTCCCGTCTCCTCACCCCAGCAAGAAGCTGCTATAAGACAGACAATCGCATCAGCCTAGGGACAGGCATCCACCTCAGGAGGTCCTGCTGGGCCAACCATTCCNAAAAAAAAAAAAAACTATGGAGCCTTGAGCACTACAACCGAATTCACGTACTGGAGGGTCAGGTAATCGTTTTGCAACCCTAGCAGACCCCATTAACCCCAATCTTGATACCCCTACCCGTACCCAATCAGCCCTAAACCCCAATCCCAGTCCTTCCTCCATTTTTAATGTGTCCTCCTTCCAGGCCCAACCTAAACAAGGCCAAAGGAAGAGTGCTGCTAAAAAGAAGGCCCATGACAATAACCAACCCCCCGTCATGCTTCCAACCCAAATTAAACATAAGCCTACCCGCAGATGTCCCTTGACCGATCTGTCCAACAACTTGGACCGTAACTCTTCTAGTCCAAATTTGAACCCACTGCCCTCACTTGTCTCTTCAAAAACACAACCCAAGGATACCCCCAGGAGCAAGACAATTCCCTCTTCTCCCTCGCATACTACAGTTAGCCTGGATGTTGCCTCACACTCTACCATTGTGACATCAACCTCCCCCTCCACCAGCTATCGTAAACCCCCTCCCCCCCCCCGCGCAATCACCCCCCAATACTCACAACCTCTCCTGCCATCAAAAGTGACTATCTCACACCGTAAACCACCCGACCCTATTAGTGCTTCACCTGTAGAACCCCCTGACCCCATGACACCAACAGTGGGGAAGCCACCTGCCCCCCGGGCACTATGTAGTGTGCCGACTGGCGCACAGAACCCCTTGTCCCATGGAAGGCCTGAGTCCAATGTTCTCCCAATGGACTATGAGGAAGCTATTACTGAGGAAGATTAAGACACTGTTATGTCGTCCGCAGAAGGGATGGGGTTTGTTGATGCTCCTCCCTCCTAATTATCCCCCCCAGATGCTATCCATGACTTCAATTATGACGTGGAATTACCAGGGTGCTGGCAACAACGAATTCCGTAGGATGATGTTGGAATTGAAATGGGATTGGAAACCTGACATTTTTGTTGTAGTCGAACCACGTATTAGCGGTCAGGTTGCTGAAAGGGTCATCAGACGACTGGGGTACCCAAACTCACACCGAGTGGATGCCAAGGGCTTTTTCGGAGGTGTTTGGATCTTATGGCACTCTCAGGAAACCACTATCTCGGTAATTCATAACCACACTCAATTTATCCATATTCAGGTTGACTGTAATGGTCGGTCCTATCTACTAACGGCCGTGTATGGGTTCCCCAAGGAGAGATGGAGGAAGTTCTTATGGGAAAACATTGTGGCATTAGCGCATACCATATCTGGCCCCTGGATCTTAGGAGGGGATTTCAATGCTGTCTTAGCGGGTTCTGAGCGTCTAGACCAATGGCACCGTCAGGGACGGGCCAATGCCCCTTTCTAGCAATGCTTATTTGATGCAGGTTTAATCGATATGAGCTACTCTGGCCCGTGCTTCACTTGGAAAAGTGGTGGTAAATTGGCCCGCTTGGATCGTTTTCTTTGCAATAGCTCCTGGTTTCATGCCTTTCCAGAGTCCCGAATATCCCACCTGCCAAGAATTTGTTCTGACCACTGCCCAATTTTTTGCAAACTAAACCTGTCTTCCCCCATGCGCAAGCCAGCTACCTTTAAATTTCAGGCAGCATGGCTTACGCATCCTGATTTTGCATGCTTGGTGAAGGACAGTTGGGAGCTCAACTCTGACCTCCTCTCTGCTACAAAACAGTTCACACTCAATGCTGTAACGTGGAACAAAACTGTTTTTGGCAACATTTTGGCTCGGAAGAGGCATCTCACGGCACGAATTGGGGGTATTCAGCGAGTTCTTGAATCCAGGCCTCTCGTTTCCTATCGCGGTTGGAAAAGGACCCGAGGGATGATCTAAACTGTGTATTAGCCCAAGAAGAGCTGCTATGGTACCAAAAATCCAGATGCAAGTGGATCTAAGCAGGTGATCGGAATACCAGCTATTTCCACAACACCACACTAGTGAGGAGAAAGAAGAACCACATCACTTCATTGAAGGATCAGAATGGCACCCTTCAAACAGATAACAACTTCATAAAGTCCGCAACACTCTCCTATTTCAAAGACCTCTTCTCGGAAGATTATTCCTCAGCCCATCCAGCTCTTGAGAGTCAAGTCTTACCTAGGCTCTCTAAGGAAGGTATTTCTGCTATTGGTGCTCGGGTCATGATGGAAGAAGTCAAAGGATGTCTTTTCCAAATGGGGCCCCTAAAAGCACCAGGATTGGATGGTCTGCACGCAAAATTTTATCAGTCTCAGTGGGAGATTGTTGGAAAAAGTGTTTATGAATTTGTCAAGCGAGTTTTTGAGAATGATTATTGGGAATCCTCAATTAATCAGACTCTCATTGTACTCATATCGAAGGTTGTGGTACCAGATAACTTGGCCTCATCACGAAGATAATAGTGGAGAGAATCAAGCCTTACTTGCCGGATTTGGTCGCTCCCACCCAATCAAGCTTCGTCCCTGGACGGCACATAACTGATAATATAGTGATTGTCCAAGAGGCAATGCACTCCATGGGTTGCAAGAAAGGAATTGTGGGCTTTATAGCTATAAAAGTGGATTTGGAAAAAGCCTATGATAGGCTTAATTGGACTTTCATTGAGAGCACTCTGGTTGCCTTTGATTTCCCGCAGCAGCTGATCAGAATTGTGATGACATGCATCACGTCCTCTTCCATGCAAGTTTCTGTCAATGGCGATATCACAAGCTCTTTTACACCCTCTAGAGGCATTCGATAGGGTGATCCTCTCTCCCCTTACATTTTTGTCTTATGTTTGGAAAGGTTGGGGCACCTTGTTCAAAAGAGGGTGGACGAGGGGTTGTGGAGACCCATCTCCTTATGTAGGGGTGGTCCAAGCCTTTCACATCTTTTCTTAGCAGATGACCTCGTTCTTTTTGCCGAAGCAAGCCTGCAGCAAATTGGGGTAGTTTCCAAGTGCCTTAATGATTTTTGTGAGGCTTCGGGCCAAAGAGTGAGCCAGGCTAAAATGAAAATTTTGTGTTCCAAGAATGTCAATGCTAACTTGGCAGCAGCTATCTGTAACTTTGTTGGTTTTTCATTGACTTCCGACTTGGGAAAATACCTTGGAGTGCCCCTTATCCATAAACGCATCTCCAAAAGTACTTACTCCTACATTTTGGAGAAAGCACAAAGTCAATTAAGTGGCTGGAAGGGATCCCAATTATCACTTGCTGGAAGGATTACATTGACAAAATCTGTCCTTTCTGCTCCACCCCTCTATGCCATGCAAACCTCCAATTTACCAAGGAGTTTATGTGATGATCTCGATAGATTATGCCAGAACTTTATTTGGGGTAGCACTCCTAGCCAACGAAAGATTCATCCGATAAGTTGGGAGGCTCACTGTACTCCAAAGGATTTTGGTAGGCTGGATGTGAGGGATAATAGAGCTGCTAACTATTCCTTAATTCTAAAAATGACTTGGAGGTTGATCACTGAACCACAAGCTCTTTGGTCACGAGTCCTGTTGGCTAAGTACTGCCCTCTTCTGTCAAATCTCTCGCAGGTTCTTGATAAGAAGGCGGGATCGTCGCTATGGAGGGCTATCTGCCGCTGCTGATCTGGTTTTCTGGAGGCTATTGGATGGTCAATAGGGGATGGACATAGCACGAAGTTTTGGACTGATTGTTGGGTCGGTCCTGACATTCGTCTGCAAGAGTCTACTATCTAGGAGATCCCTCCATACCTTATTAATCTCCCAGTGGCAGCGTTTGTCACGCCATCAGGCATGTGGGATTGGGACCTAATAGATCCCTATCTCCCACTCTCTATGTCACAAAAACTTTGGGCCATGCTCCCACCTAATCCAAAAAGAGGCCCGGACAGAATTAAATGGCTCTTGCAGCCTAAAGGTGGATTCTCACTAAAATCAGCTTCTGCCCCTTTGTCACAATTCCCAGAAGCTGAACCTGATCCCCTATGGAAAGTCATTTGGTCATGGAAGGGTCCTCATAGGGTGTGTGCCTTCCTGTGGCTTGCTGGCCATGAACGTCTCATCACAAATAGCCTTCGCTTCCAGCGACACATTACTCCATCCCCACTATGTCCCAGATGCAGGACAGAGCTTGAAACTTGTGCTCATGTGCTTAGAGACTGCCCATTTGCTGCGGACATATGGCGTAAGTTTCCCCACCATCTGATATCTCCGGATTTCTTTGACTTGAGTTTTAAGGATTGGCTTATATCCCACCTAAGAAGCTCCAAAAGGCTAGACGAGGACCTTGAGTGGTGTATGATATTTGCCACTACCTGTTGGAAGGTTTGGTCGTGGCGCAATGGCCTTATTTTTGATGATGCGTATAAGGATGACCCAAATCCGATGCAGACTATTTTGTTCCTTGCCAAGGAATTTTCTATGGCTGCTGCTATTCATGACAGGGTTTTTGGACAAGCCTCTCTACAATCCCAGACTGTGAGGACCTGGTTTCCACCCCCTGAGGGTTACCTAAAGCTCAATACGGACGGTGCCATAAATCCTCGAATAGATTGTGTAGCCGCGGGCGGTGTTTTAAGGGACTCAAGAGGTGCTTGGATTACTGGTTTTTGTATGAATCTGGGTTCTTGCTCTCTTCTGCTGGCCGAGTTATGGGGTATTTTAGCAGGCCTGCAACTTGCATGGAGCTTACCGTGTCGGAAATTGGAATTGGAAGTGGACTCGATGTCTGCTATAGAATGGATTACTTCGGACCTTCCCCTAGATATGGAACTTGACAGTGTGGTCTGGGAGATTAAATCACTTCTGGCTCTTGATTGGAGCGTAGATATCTGTTTTGTTAACAGAGAAGCCAACGAATGCGCAGATGGCCTAGCTCACTGTGCCTATAACCATGTCTTAGGGCTTACTGTTCTACCAGCCCTCTTTTTCCTATTGTTGATATTTTGAATAGGGAAGCATCAGGCTCGCAGAGCCTCAGTCAATCTAATGTATTTTGAGCTATTCACATGAATGAATACATCTTCTTGACCAAAAAAAAAATGTCACTTTACTGCAAAAAGAAGGAAACAAAAAAGGAAAAAAGGCAGCCTCTCCTAGATTCCTAACAACAATCCTTAGCAAATAAAAGCCACTATAATTAAGCATTTGTTGAAAATAATAGGTAGAAGAAGAAGATTTAAGGGGGAGAGGAAAATTTCGGCGAGAACTGGCCGGTAAGGCTCCAATGTCGGCTACTCCTTGTTTTTCTTTCTACCATTTTTCTGTTTTTCATCCTCTTATATATAATACAAATGTGGTGGACAAAGTTCAGTTTAGTCCCTCAAAATAATAAATTTATAACACTCCCCCTTGAATGTCATTGTGCATTGGGTAGAATACGCTTTAGGGAGAACTGCCTCATTAAAAACCTTACTAAGAAAAACCCAGTGGGATAAAAACTTGGTGAAGGAAAAAAGAGTGCAGTGCGTATTCTTCTCCCCCTTATTTTGGCCTCCATAGATTTCCTGATATCGTTGCATGCCAATCGTCCTTGTCAGCTTCTGGTGCCGTGTGTGTTGTCTGATCACTTTGATACATCATTGCTTTAATTGGACAGACTTGACAGCATTATCTTCATGATTTTGTCGTTGGAGTGTCTATCTTGTCATCTTGCGTTTGTAGTCCCGATGATATTGTAATATCATGTGTAAAGTTGCAGTTGATGTCCATCTCTGCTTTATGTAGACTGAATAAGGGATCTACTTCTGCAAAAATCAACTTTACTCTCTTTCGGGTTTACAGGATTACACATTTGTTATTTCCCGAAGATAAGAGCAAATACATATCTTGCCAATAGGCTTAAATCAAAAGCTTCAGGCTTTATGTTACAAGCAATACATATTGCACTAAGACAGGGTACTCCAGGACCAGTCTGATAGCACGGTATTTAGAAGCTTCTTCGGGAGTTTCAATCATAAATAAGTTTATCCATACTCAAAATGATTTAAATTATGTGAAGATCAATTCAGTTCTATTTTGTAATTTCTCGGGAATTAGTTGCTTCAGGCAACTTGGATCCTTCAGGGATCTTCATGTATATATCATCACTTGTGGATCCATAGTAGGCTGTAGAAGCATTCATTAGATGCATTTCTAATTCTTTTCATATAATGCCAGACTTATCAAAATAACTGCATCCACCACAGGGGAGTGTATTTCCTCATAATTAATATCAGGTCGCTTGGGTAAAACCTTGTGCTATAAAACTGTGCTTTTATATCTCAATTATCTTTTTGCACAAATACCCTTTTTATGACCGATCAATTTTACACCATCTGGTGTACGGACTACAGGTCCAGAAAAATTCTTCGCTTCACAAGCGAGTCTAACACAGCCTTAATTATATCTCTCTATATTTTGGCCAATAATTCTGCGCCTACATTCATCAATAGATGTAGGTTTATGATCCTCATAATATTTAGCGCTATATAAAATAAATATTCCGTCGACGGTTATTTCACATCGGTTCCATCTTATTCCTGACATTGTAATTGAGATCTCACCATATTCATTTATTTCAGGTACCTGAGTTACTTCTGGAACTTTATAAATTGTGTCAGAAAAACATACCTCTTCTTGAGGACTTTTAATTCAAACCTCTACTGGAGGCCTTATCTCCTTACTGGGGCCATCTTATCACTTTGCTCCTTTATTCTCTATCGAGAATTTCTTTTCTTTTGGAACCGAGTACAATCTATAGATTCATTTACATACTTATATTGTTCTTCAGGAACATCAATCTAAACAGGAGCATTTGCAGCTGGTACTTGGTCACATTTTTCAAATAAATATGTCTGGCAAATGACTTACTAATCTTTTGCAAATTAATCATCTTTTGAACTTCAAGTTCATACTAATTTATTCGAGGATCGAAAACTAGATATTGATAAATCATTTCAATAATCTCTTGATCCAGCTGCTTATTCTCTCCCCCTGATGTTGGGTAAAACATCAATTAATAAGCAAATCTTACTATAAATAAATCTCCAATCTCCTGTCTTACGTTTCAATTACTTTTGTAATTTATAGAGATACATACCCAACGTAGATTCCCTATCTTCTTTAAAAGACCATTTCACTCCCCTGTAGTGGAGCATTATATACTGAATAACCGATGGTCCGAAGATGGGAGATACTAAGTATGTGACCATTAATCAATTAAATGGGGGGATCTTATAACATCACGTTGGCTTGATGTACTCAAGTGTTGCTGCATATAAAATACCATTTTCTCAGACAGTAATATTTCATCAATGGTTCTATAATCAATTGTCAATGTTCTCCCAGATCAGTTTGGGTTTATTTCCAATGATATACATTATCCATTAAAGAAATATACCAGCATTATCTAGACATATAGTCTAGTAACATAAGTAGGGACATATACCTGCAAGTGGCTTAATTATTAAATTAGTGCGCACATTGCCAACTTGCGTTACACAATAGACCATCTAGTCGATGCATCGTAAAAATTACCTAGATGGTTAACACAGCGGATTTTGTTAGTGTAATATGCCCAAAAGCCAATCATGGATGATTAATTGTAGTCACGTATACACATTAAGGTAATTCCAATAAGTATCGTTTATGAGATAAACGCTTGCACATACTTATAACCCTAGAATATTTCATATTCTTAAATGTCCCTAGTCGATTATTATTACGGATGGGTTGTAATAATAAATTAAGACTAGCGTTTGTTGAGAATTGCATATGTGATATGAATTCTACATACGGGTACAAGTTGGAGAACTTGTGGACTGGACCGACCCACATAAGAACCCTACATGGAACGTTATATGTATGTCATTAGTGGTTCTTATAAATGTATTGTCCTCCGACCTGAGATCGTCAAGGTATCCAACATATGATTCATGTACTTTGATATTATTCCTAGTCATCCGTAACTGGGTGGACATAAGGGTAATCATTGGGTATATGATGATTATGTAGTGGGTTTTGATTGATCAAGAGGGGATTCGTCCGACCCATATAACGGGTATATTATCGGATGGTTTCTTGATAGAGTTGAACTGTTAAATGCATGGCCATGCTCGGATTAGGTGATATGGTGATATCACGGGAATCCGTTTTATACAGTTAACTCGGGGATCAAGAAACATAGATTAAACTTATACGAGATTGACATATTCCGTGTCTCGGTTTAATCTTGATAATGGGACGAAGGGATGATGACATGTTCCGAGGCATAGAGAATCATTACTGATCTTGTCGTTCGGGTAGCAATGATGTGTTGCTAGATACCGCTCTTTGTTTATAATTGTAAAATGAGATTTTACAATTATTGCCGGACGTTACAAGTGCCTACAGGGTCACACACATAGAACCGTTGATTCGAGCAGATGGTTGAACCATGGTTGGACCATGGTTGGACCGGATGTGGTTGGACCGTGGTTGGACCAAGGTCGTTTTGGCTCACTAATTACCAGAATTATTGGGCCAAACTTAGTGCTTTGGGAGTGTGTTATCTGATTATGGGTTAGTGGGTGGTAAAGATAATGAATGTCATTATCATGGGGACCATGTGTTGGCCATTACCACTAATCCACTTATGCATTATGGATGGGTGTGTTTAGTGGCTAAGTGATCAGATCATTTGCTGCTCCCTCCCCTCTCTTTGCACGTTTTTAGAGCTCAAAAAACACTTCTCTTGCTCTCTTCTTCTTATTGGTGAAAGAAGGAAGAAAAACACCCAAAGCACTTAGCTTCCGGTTTCTTGTTGCTAGCACATCAGTCCGGGGGAGCTCGAGGCTTGATTCATGTGACGATTCCAAGTCGATCACGGTTTGTGTGGATACCGTAGAGGAGCCAGGCCTTTGTCTTGCTCTTGCTGATTCCATACTTCAGTTGAGTGAAAGATCTCAACCACATAAGGTATGTAAAAATTGTTATACGGTTTATGTTGCTTCACATGTGGTTCTTGGTTAGTTTCTATAATTCCGCTGCATATTGTGCCTATTATGAGTGTCATAATAGCTATAG
>JAKUCV010004352.1:0-51854 GCA_028386065.3 Turnera subulata
CTGAGGGACTTGAAGAACCAGTACAAACCGAATATGGTTCTTCTGACGGAGACGCAATGGCAACCTCGGGACGATCACGGTCTCATCCCTCTCCGATTCCCTCAAGCTAACCGGTTCGAGATTCCTGGCCAGCGCGACAGAGGCGGCATGTGGCTCTCGTGGAGCGACAGAGTCACGGTCAACATCAACAACGATCCCACAAGCTTCCGTGTCAACGTCGTCCCAAATCGTTAAATGTCTTTTTTTGCTATTTTAATAAAATATCAGAATCGTTGTAATAATTCCTTTTTTATAAAATATGAAATATCAAAGTCAATGCAATATTTCCCCTTGTAAGATCAGTATTATCAGTATTAATAATATCTGCATTTCCTCTTATTTATGGCAAAAATTTTCCCCTTTTACGAATGCTCCCCGTAGCAAACATTGTCAACTTCATCTCTTATTAAAATTCACCCTATCCTTCAGCATTGTACATGTCTTGCGGTGGATCCATAATAATGCCTATATGAATGCAAACAAGTAAAAAAAACGTTTTTTTTTTTAGAAAATTATAAATCTGAAATAGACTTATGCTCAGGGAATAATCAATTTGAAATCCCAAAGATCTGAAGCCCGCTCCGCTACCAACTATGGAAGCCCGTACCCCAATTAAATAAAAATAATATAATTAAATGAAAAAGAGTTATCAAAATACTCTTAAAACCCGGGGTACAAAAACTGATGCTTCGGCATACACACATTTTCCATGAAAATGTATTAACAACGAGATGTCATAAAAGTAAATGAGGTCAACCGGCTTGACAAGTAGTAAGCCATCACGGCATCACGCCGACATAATATCAGCTGTAAATGCTCCTGTTTTCAATTGATATTCCTGAAGAACAATATAAGTATGCAAATGAATCTATAGATTATACTCGGTTCCAAAAGAAAAGAAATTCTCTATAGAGAATAAAAGGAGCAAAGTGATAAGATGGCCCTAGTAAGAAAATATGGCCTCCAGTAGAGGTTTGAATTAAAAGTCCCCCAGAAGAGGTTGATTCTCTAACACAAATTGATAAAGTTCCAGAAGTATCTCAGGTACCTGAAATAAGTGAATATGATGAGATCTCAATTACAGTGTCAGAGATAAGATGGAACCGACGTGAAATAACCGTCGACGGAATACAATTTTTATTATTTTATATATAGCGCTAAATAAAATGAGGATCATGAATCTACTAATGAATGTAGGTGTTGTATGATTGGCCAAAATAAAGAGATATGATTAAAGGCTGTGTTGGACTCGCTTGTGAAGCGAGAAAATTTTCGGACCGGTAGTCCGTACACCAGATGGGTGTAAAATTGATTGGTCGAAAAATGGGTACTTGTGCAGAAAAGATATTGAGATATAATGCATGGTTTGTAGCACAAGATTTACCCAAATGACCTGGTATTAATTGTGAGGAGATATACTCCCCTGTGGTGGATGCAATTATTTTGATAAGTCTGGCATTATATGAAAAGAATTAGAAATGCATCTAATGAATGCTTTTACAGCCTACTATGGATCCATAAGTTGTGAAATATACATGAAGATCCCTGAAGGATCCAAGTTGCCTGGAGCAACTAATTCCCAGAAAATTACAAAAAATTAAATTGAGTTTAAATCATTTTTGAGTATGAATAAATTTTATGTTGATATCTATATGGTTAGTAATTGGAACTCCAGAAGAGGCTTCCAAATACCGTGCTATTAGACTGGTCCTGGAATACCCTGTCTTAGTGCAATATGTATTGCTTGTAACATAAAGCCTGAAGCTTTTGATTTAAGCCTATTGGCAAGATATGTATTTGCTCTTATCTTCGAGAAATAACAAATGTGTAATCCTGTAAACCCGAAAGAGAGTAAAGTTGATTTTTGCAGATGTAGATCCCTTATTCAGTCCACATAAAGCAGAGACGGACATCAACTACAACTTTACACATGATATTACAATATCATCGGGACTACAAAAGCAAGATGAAAAAATAGACGCTCCAACGACAAAATCATGAAGATAATGCTGTCAACATTGCCCAACTAAAGTAGTACAGTATCAAAAGTAATTAGACAAAGCATCTGTCACCAAATGTCACCGAAAGTTGACAAGGACGATTGGCATGCAACAACATCAAGAAATCAAGAGAGGTCAAAATGAGGGGGAGCAGAATACGCACTGCACTCTTTTTTCCTTCACCAAATTTTTATCCCACTGGGTTTTTCTTGGTAAGGTTTTTAATGAGGCAGTTCTCTCTAAGCGTATTCTACTCAATACACAATGACATTCAAGGGGGAGTGTTGTAAATAAAACACGTGAATGTCATTTACGTGTACTCACCTAACATTGCTTGTATCCTCCTATATATTGCAAAGGGAAAAACGAATAGAGATGATGAACAATATTTGCTGCTCTGCAATTTTTTCTTCTCTTCTTCCTCTTGCCTTTCTTCCAATTATACACAATAGTAATACCATTATTCACAACAAGATTATTGAGTTTGGTGATGGTGGGGAGGATTTCCATTTAACAGTTAAACCAATGAAAAATTGGCCATTACAGTTTACAACTATATAATATGTCTTGATGATATAATTGAGGAGGCAAGGAATAGTGGATATCCTTGGAAACATCAACATGTGGAAGAAGGGACCTTGTGACCCAACAAGACAATAGTTTTGGATGTCTAGTATCCAAGGAGGGGAAGTCGTCATCAATATTGACGTTCAACCAATAAAAACAACCAAGTTTTGTCTTTCTTTTATTCCAGTTGAAATATAGATTGGCTTGATCTCCAAGGAATTCTCTGTACGTGAAAAGCTTCACTCGAGCAATAAAAAATAGTACCATTTTTACTTTTAATAATAGGGGAAGAGATCTACTGCTGGTAACGATGAGGAGACTTCAATATTTGGCAGAAGAGAAGGAAGAGCTGGGGGGGTCCCTACTTATTTTCTTTCTGTGAACCAAGTCATCAAAAAGCAAATAGTATATGCAATGAAAATAAGCTTCCCAGACGCACACGAAATGGTGCAAATTTAGTATGACAAAAATAAAATGCACTTAGATCATGCTCCACCAATTTTTTTCTCAATCAATACTTTTTCCCATTTGCATATCCTTGTTATTCCTTAAAAGAGTCGTTTTTAAAAAACCAGTAGTGGAACAATAAAAGGTCACCTTTTACGTGCCGATACTTTTGTCTGCGCACATTTTTGGTTCATAGAGACGCACAAAAACAAAAAGATATTGTTACTTTGGGTTTGGGCGGATCGAATAATCCCTTTGTTCAAGTCAATTATTCCGTCCTCCAATATTTAACAGGCGATTGAAGTCAGTTACCTGTTCTCTCTTTTGATGATTCTCTGGGAAAAGTAATTAAACAACCCCGATAATCGGGTATGGTCCAAAGAATCAAAAAGTTTTTGGGCCATGGAGTGTCCCTAGGAAAATAAATCAACCTTGATGTGAAATGTACAAACCAAACCCTAGCCACCACAGATTCATTACTTTGTCTAGTAGGCAAAAACTATAGGACTGATAACTGTGTCAAAGATTTGTTTCTTCACAGTGGTCAACAAAATCTTAAAATCAAGAGCGTTATGGAGAAATATTATGAATGATCAGATAGATACATGGAACCAAATGCTTTTAATTTGATGTGACGTACAAGGAGATCAAGATAACTAATTTTAGGAGCACTTGGATTATATTTGCCCAAAAGGGCGTACCGCTTCACATCTGAAGTAAAATGTATTTTTTTCTCTCATCCGAAGGGAGGATACACTGTTTCTTTACAGTGACACGATGATCTCCTTTTACATAAAAGATCATTCGTTCGTCAGGAAACTAGAGAGACACCCCTATGTACAGTTTCTATTCTATTTGTACAACCAACCCGATGAGGCAGAACCTATTACAAGATGACTTTTTAGGGGGTCCAAAATTTAAGTAGAAACACTACAGTGATGGACTCACCACGCTACAAAAGAAAGTCATATCTTAGCTGCCTACTTTCGGTCCATTTTTCTCTACTTCCTTTTCCTCCTTCAGTCAATCCGGCCTAGCATGTAGGCGATTGGCATATCTAAAAGCCCAAACTTTCATGTACGGGCCTCAGGAATATTCAATGTAGTAAACCCACTTTTCTTTCTTTCTTTCTTTGTTTTTTTTTTTTTTCTGGATGGCGCTTGGGTGGCTTTTGCTGGCGTGCCATGGGGGCTACATTTCCTGGAATAATCAATCAAATTGACCAAAATTCTTCTTTGTATTGATGTTTCTCCTGTTCTGTGTGTATAATTCTTATGCCTATATGAGTCAAGAATTTGTCTGCGAGCAGGGCATTCCTATCGGTGAAAACACCACTGTGAGTCTCGCATGATCAGAAAGAGAGTAATTCTCTGGCCATTGTCCTTTCTCCACTTCAGGCGGGAAGAGCACTGCATTCTCCACACTGAAACCAATGGCCTGCTCCTGTCTACCCTTAACAACATCATCTTGGATTCCATTGTCAATTTCTTCTCTTCGTTCCAACCAAACCAGGTTCCAGATTCTCTGCTGTAATCATCATTTCATGGTATATGAGCAACAAAAAATAGCATATTGGAAGTGTTGCTCAGGAAAATGATAATGATGCTTCTTTCAGGTAAATGGAAACTTTGAGGAATATATTTCTAATAAGGGGATACCTGAAATTCTTTGTAGTCAAGAAAGCCATTCCTCTCAATGTCTGCCAGGTCCCATAAGTCCTTCGTTTCTTCGTCACTCAGACCATAACGATGGCCAGATAAATTAAGCTGTACCAACAAAAACACAAATTAGAACTTCCAGAGAAAACAGAACTAGGAACAGCTTTCCACCGCACAAAACCATTGATTCTATGTCACCTCCTACCTGTCGAAGAGCCTCGCAGAAATCCAAGTAGGTAATGCAATCTCCACCGTTATCAGCCTTCAAGAAGGCAAATGCATCCTCCTCCGTCAGTGAAGTTCTACGGAGAAGATTCTGGAGAAAGAAAATTGTCACTATTAGAGAAGAAAAACCCAACACTGTCACAACAAAAAATTGTCACTATTAGAGAAGAAAAACCCAACACTGTCACAACAAATGACAAAGTAAAACTAATGGAACCAACAATTTCTATGGGAAAATTGACTGGAACTAAACCTCAACTGACGCACATTGACACCAGTCAACCTATTCATAGCGGAGTTGAACTACTGTTATTTGAAACAGGGGAAAACTACAGGGGCATTCAAGTGTGAACCAATAGGATCAAACGAGTGTAAAGAGTGTTGCAGTACTGTTAGCTTATAATTAAAAGAGAAAAATCTGACCTTGAACATGGCAAATACTGCTTCAATCCAACTTGTTTTTAGTAGTTTACGATAACCATTGGGATTAAGGAGCCATATAAAGTCCACACCGCATATGTTCCCCCGGTGGTTGAGGTGGCTAACCCACTGCGTGCACAGAATATAAAAAGAAATGAGAAACATGTAAAATGGATGTAAAGTATACTTCTAAAAGAAGGAAAAGGAACTATTAGGGTACCTTGTGGGCGTCTGCATCAGTGTACCTATGAGCAGTATCATATGATGATACAAAACCTTGTGATCTAAGGAACTTGTAAACATGACCCCGCTTGCTTCCATTCCAGTCCCTGTCAAAAGCACGAAAAGGAAAGAATTGAGTGCACTTGTATGAAAGGAAGAACCCCAAAAGTTGCATTCTTTAATCAAGAAAATGAAGAATGTATTGGCAATCATTTTACCCGCAAAGCAAAATAGGAGTGGGGTTAAGGTTGTATTCCTTCTGGTAAGCTTCCACATATTGCAGGATTTTGTACACCTGTGTCATGAAAAAAAAAAATTATGTCATCCAGATAGGAGAGGAATTGATGGTGAAATAATACTTGTAACCGTAGCATAAAAAAAAAAAAAGAATTAAGGTTTAAAAAATGTACTGACCTGATGCAATCGCACAACGCACAGACTTGAATCATGGGGGAATAGCAAGTGAGTATTGACGATCAGAATTTCTTGGCGAGTATTACTATTTCGACATTTAAAGAAGGGGGATGCTAATTCCACATGTAACAACTGAGCAACCCGGTCTCCACAATCATTGAAGTGCAATTCCCGGTAGTTAATGACATTGAAATAGTCCTTGCGTATTGCAGTCAACAGGCCTGAGATGTTACAATTATTAACAAACATAAGTGACTCAATGGAATCGAAAATGAAAACGGATGGAATATCACTGTCCAGAACTTATACTTTAAGGAGAGAATTAAACAAGTAATATCTCCCTCCCATAAACCCAAGATTATGAAACAATAAAGAGGAGGAGGAGGAGGAGGAGGAGTTAGTACCATCACCACGGTTGTTTGTACGTCCAAGGTTGAAATTGACATACCCAGCATCACCCAATTTCTTCTCATACATGTTCACCAGCTCCTCATTTCCCACCCAGAATTCCTACACCATTCAAAACAAAGAAAACACAAACCTGCTGGGTGAATACAAGAGTCTAATGCCAAAATAGCAATCTTAAAAATCCTTGCAAAGACGAGCACCTGGAGACAAATTATGGAAGACCTCTCATGCAACAAGGAATCCAAAATCTTCTGGTTCCTGGCCAACCAATATGCCCTGTACTCGCTCTCCCTTGAAGTCTGATCATTAAAATAAACGCGCTTGTATATAGGGGCAAGAATATTAAATGTGGTGCATGTAATGCAGGGTTGTTGGCGACCTTTCATTGACAATGACGATGCTATTGCAAAACTACCAATCCTTGACACCCTCCCCTTCATCATCTTTGATGTTTTCCTCTCCTTCCTCATTCTTGCTTCCTCTGTTTTCTTCTCTCTGTCTCCCGTCTCTGTTTTATTTCTTAACCTAAAAGCTTTTAAAATAAACAACACAGAAAAAAAAAACAAGAAAACCCTTTTGAGGATTTGGGTTTAATTTGGGTATTAGGCAGAGAGGAGGAGGAGAAAAGAAGGCTAAACCCCGGCGATAACAGCGGTGGCAGCGGCCGTCTTATGGCAACGACAGAATCGAAGAAGAAGATATGGCGACGACCACCTCCACCAAGCACCCTTACCACGTCCAAAAAAATTCTTGTTGTTGTGGTGCTTAGTTTCCTCTAGTTTTTAATAAAAGGCCAAACTCATTTGTATTGTCTTCATTTATGCTTGCCACTCCTTTTTATACCCAACCACGTATAATAAATTAACATTTGGTTCGGTATTTTCAATTCATTAAACCGTCAATCTTTGTTCTCTGTATTTTCAATTCATTAAACCGCCAATCTTTGTTTTTGTTTAATTTTCTTTCTTTTCCATCTTATCTTACTATTCTTCAGAAAAGTAAGTTACGGCAAAAAAAAAAAAAGAAAAATAAGTTTTTGTTAACTGTTACCAATACTTGCATGCGCATAATTCGTTCTTTGACGCTCCTTTTGCCCAATTTGTTACTAAATTCCTGTGTCCTAAAACCAAAAGTTAGTACACTATTCCTTGTTTGTCTGCTTTGCAACCAACCCTTGACCCTAATAGTTTGTTACTGGTCGTTTATTTCCACAACCACATCACACATGTAGTAACAAATAGTTCTGTTCAAGTGATTTGTGTCTTTCTTTTTCTGTTTGACAATGATACTTGTGTGTACTATGTGAAACAGAGCTGGCATAATTAACAATCCATTTGTAAGCGCAGGGCCACGTCTAGTTGCCGGGGAATTTGTGGGTATTTGATTAGAAACAAGCCAAGACAAATTTAATCACAGAATGTTTTTTTTGGACCCACCGGAACTCTTTATCTTTCCCGCCGAAAGTTGCAATTTCCCTCTACCAAGCAACGGAAAATTAAATCTAGTCCACAAGCTCAAGAACATCGACGTATGTTTTTTTTGCATATATATGTCTATAGAGCTAGGCTGGAACAATTTTGTCTGATGAATATGCTTATATATGTTCTGTGTTCTTATCCACTATTTATATTTGGTATCTTTCCTCTTCGCATAATGGGACTCGTTTTCAATTGGCTGAAGCACCTGCAACCACAATTTGGGAATCCACAAGCAAACCAATTGGGTGTCCTCACTAATCGGAATCTAACATTTTTTTTGTGTATTCAGAATAATTCTATGTAGAAGTAGAATTCCAATGAGTTAGATCAATTAATTATAGTTGTTCTAGCTTAACCTAGGGATCTCGAGTTCCAGTCTTGCAGACCATTCATTAACGGATGATATGAATCCACCGTAATATTGTGTTTCTATCAATCCCTATCAGAAGAACAAGTTTTTACGCGACTGTGTGGTGTTTATAACGAAACCATGTCATCAAAGGCATACATATAGCCAACCATGTCATTGTCCAATGTAATATTATTTATATTTCTTTTACTTTTTTTTCTTCCTTAATTACCAAGCAACAAAGATTCATCGGGATTATTGCATTATAACTTATGTACGACAATGTCTAGCTAGGAGACAAAACATCATATAAANGGGGGGGGGAGGTGAGGGGGGTGGAGGGAAACCACTCATTTATTTAAGATTCTTGGATCATGACCATGATTTTCCAATTTACTTTTCAATAATGATTCAAAGAATATAAGACTAAGAACGAGAGCCAATGAATTTAATTTAGTGAATTTTGAAGTTTCAACAAATGAATAAGATTATAAATATAGAATGATACTGGTCTTGAGGAAAATAAGATCATATGTTCAAAAATAAGATATGGCATGACAAGTTACACTAGACGTGCATCTTGTCAGAAAACAATATATATTACTGAACGTGCAACTTTAATTACTTTTTTAGCTTTCGGCCTGCAATGATGTGTATTTGCCTCTTCCCCTTTGGCTTGGGGTGCTTCTTCCTACTTTTGGGTCCCTGGCAACTTTACAAAAGCCAGTAAAAGGCCATGCAATGCCTTCGAATTCTTGATGATGCCCGCAATTTATGAAAGATGCTGAAACTTTAGCAACAAAGACTGATGGCACCTTTTTTGAGTCCCTTTTAGAAACTTTAGCTACAAAACTAAAGGCATCGGAGCCTTACGAGAAGAGAAAAACCAATTGCATTTATATTCCCACAAAAAATTTCCCTCATGATCGAACAAGCCTTTATCCAGTTGGATAAAAGCATATACTAATCCATTAAAAAAATGGAAGAGGAGAAATATAAATCGAGTAGGAAAATATTTTTTCTACCTCCTTACAAAGAGTATAGGAGGCCAATATTGTTCAATGGCGTATTGCTGTTCTTTTCCGAAATGATACATCCTTAAAAAGTACATTGCTAAAAAACTTGTTGGTCAAGAGTTGAAAAAAAAAGTGAGAAGTGCTCTTGTCCCCTAGCAACGCGAGGGGACAGGAGCTACCTGGTTTGGCCCCCGCTCCGACTCAAAGCGAGATTGGGGCACAAAATAATGGACAAAGGCTTTCCTTAAGGATAAGCTACTTGAAGAGAGCAACTTTGCGCGAAACTTCCTCACCATTGGTTCCAACTCCTTCCAAATCTCATATTCGCCCCTAAAGACAGGCCCAGATAAACAAACGGGAGCTTCTCTACTTTATATAGGAGACGACCAGCAAAATCATGATCCTCCGCATCCAACATGTGAATACCAACTAGACCACTCTTATGAAAATTGATACTTAACTCTGAAAGCATCTCAAAATAGGGTAAAACACGCTTAAGATTAAGTAAAGAGTTAATATCAACTAGAGAAAAAAGAAGAGTGTCATCGGCGAACTGTAATAATGAAATTGTTACACCATGAACACTGATGGGTTCAATCAGACCCTGAGAGATAGCCTTGTTCAGAAAGGATCGTAAGCCCTCTGCAGCAAGCAAAAAAAAAAAAGAATAGAGAGAGAGGATCCCCTTACTTCAATCCCTTTTGCATACCAAATTGGTGTGAGGGCGAGCCATTAATGAGGATTGAAAGGTTGGAAGAACGAAGGCATTCTTTGATCCAAGTTATCCATCTATCACCGAAACCCATCTTGCTCATGACTTGCAGCAAATAATCCCAAGGTATAGAATCATCCGCTTTACGAAAATCCAGCTTCCATACAACCGCTTTAGACCTGGAGGTTTTAAGAGAGTGAACCACTTCTGAAGCCATGAGGGCACATGCCTGCTATAAAAGCCGACTGGGTACGACTAATCAAAGAATCCATAACCGGGTTAATTCTTTCTACAAGAATCTTTGATACAATTTTATATAGGCCATGTATCAAAGTTATAGGCCTACATTCATCAAAACTCGTTACCCCATCTTTTTAGGAATAAGAGTGATATAGGCACATGTAGCACCTTTAGGCAAGGTACCGTTGTCAAAGAAGCTCATTACCAAATCCAATAAATCATTCTTGGTCCCAACATCTTTTATAGAATGAGAAATTAAACCCGTCAAGGCCAGGTACTTTACAGTTGTCGCATGCCCATACCGCTGCTTTCACTTCCTCCAGTGTTACCTCTCTTTCCAATAAGAGAGCAGCTTGTGGATCAATAGACTCAAACTGGAGTTTACCAGCTTTGGTCTATAGTTTCGGCCATCCCTATACAAAGAAGAAAAGAAATTCACTGCTTTAGATCTTATCCCGGCGGGGTCTGATATATCATTAGTACCCACTTTGATTGAGTGCATCCCTTATTTCGCCCCATGTTACTAGCAATGGTGTGAAAAAATCTAGTATTTTTATCCTCCAGGCGACACCAAGTTGCCCTTGACTTCTGTCTCCACAAAATTTCCAGTTGTTTTCCGCGTTGGTAAAGGTTAACACGACATATGGCCAACTCTTCTTGCTCGGACTCAGTAATATTTCTTTGTTCAAAGATCAATTCAAGCTGCACCACCTTCTCCTTCAAACTAGCCAAATCCTAATAAGCACGCCCAAATAGAGATTTATTCCACTGACCTACACGGAGTTTACTTAGTTTCTGTAACAGCCTAAATCTCCTAGGTAGTTCCTCTTCTATCTTCTTCCACATATCCCCCAAAGTCTCCTCAAATCTCGAGAACTCTCACCAACAATTAAGGAACCGAAAGGGCTTGAAGCCACAATTTATCTTTTCCTGCGATTAGCACAGAGGCCAATGGTTTGAAAACTCTCTACTCTCCACTTGTAAGGAAAGCATAGGGAAGATTAAATTCCAAGCAAGTTCCGCCATAGCCCTGTCGATACGAC
The DNA here is from genome assembly GCA_028386065.3 of Turnera subulata. Lineage (NCBI taxonomy): Eukaryota > Viridiplantae > Streptophyta > Magnoliopsida > Malpighiales > Passifloraceae > Turnera > Turnera subulata. The sequence goes on from JAKUCV010004352.1 coordinate 11,239, forward strand.
TGGCAGCCACCTTATTCGCTAGGGAATTCCATCAGCTGTAAAGATGCCATGAAGTTCCTAAGTGCACTCGCCCCCCGCATGTTAATATATCCACTTCTTCGCTCTTCTGGCTGTAAAGTCTCATTAAAGTCTCCAACCACCAACCATAAAGATAACAAAGATGGTTTCAAAGCTGCCAACTCAACCCACATAGCCACCCTCTAATCCAAATCCACAGAGTCGTATACACAACAAAAAGTAACCACTCCGTTGTTTTGTGTCATCACGCCTTCAGCCAAAATCCAGCTCGTACCCTGAACAGTTTTGGAGTAGACAAACTCATCACAGTCCCATAGGAAGAGCAAGCCACTTGCTGCCCCCACTGAATCCATAGACACAAAACCCAAATTAACAGGCGACCACAATCTTCGGCATCAGACCTCATCCACCCCATGCGTTTTAGTTTCACAGAGGAAAACGAAGCTTGTTGAATTCCTAAAGATCATGGTACGTAAGCGTTTACGTTTCGACTCCGATACAATCCCTCTTGAGTTCCAAGAAACTAAACTAAACTAAACATCAGTTCTCGACACACTGCAATCATATGCCTCTTGTTCAATCAACTTATTCGCCATACTTGTCACTTATTCTGTACTTCCAGAATTATCCCACTCAAGGGCTTCCCCCGCCTCTGTTGTCTCCCGTGCCTCTTGTTTTGTAAAAGAAAAATTCGGTTCAGATGGAGTTGATTGTCGCAGCAATCTTGAGTTGACAGACCAAATAAGGTTGTTTGTGGAAGAACTTGACGAAGTGACACTACCTGTAACAGTAATCTTCTTAAACCTTCTGCGATTCGCGACATGAGTTGTTTTAATAGTCTTGTCTAGGCATCTTTCAAGGTATGTAGTCGTATGGCTCCCTGATAAACTGAACCCTTATTGAGACTTGCTATAAGACTCGGAAGAGCCGTACTTCGGCCTTATAACTAACGAAGGCATGGCCTGTGAGGTTCTTTTGGATACATCAAGTGGGCTGGCCTCTTCAGAATACTCCTCATCAGACTCCGAATAGTCTACTAATCCCACGTTCGTGGGCCTCAACTCCAGGCGAATTCACGTGGACTACAAGCGAACTCATGCTCCCAAACGCGGACTGTAGTCCAATAGTCCAATGAACCAAACGCAGCATTAGGGCATCCCGAAAAATCAATAGCCTTATAGAGAAGATAAATGGAGCCACTGCTGAGCTGCCCCACTATTGCACTCATCTCATTTGGTGTTTATTCTCTGCTTATGCCCCCAATAGTTGATAACTTTCTTTTTTTTTGAGAATCAAATCAATTTTGTATTGCAAACTGAGTTAAGAAAGTCCTAACAACTTTACAATCAGAGAAACTATACAGATTGTAAAACTTTACAAATCAATATAAAATTTCTACACTGCAAAATATATACCGCAGAAATCACAAAGATCAGTCATCTCACGTGATGAAGACCTATATTTCAAATGAGTTAAACCATGAAAACGCAGCTTCATGTCAGTGCAAATGTCAGCTGCAATACTATCTGCTGAGCCAGAACAACCAGTGAAGTGCCTGCTATTTCTCTCCCTCCAAATATTGTAAATGCAAGCAGCCTAAGCCACACGGAGCATCATAGCATGAATGTTTTTTTTCTGCAGGTGAAGTTTTGCCCAAGAAAACTCACAATTCCAGTCTCCAACTGCCTTAGTAACATGACATAGGGAAAGCAACCGACTCCATATAACAGAGGAGTATGAGCAAGCAAAAAACAGATGGTCACGGCTCTCATGATCATGTGAACATAGTAAACAAATAACACCCCATTGCTGCAGTTTAGCGCGTGTGGTTAGGCGATCAAGAATAGCTAACCATGTAATGAAAGAATGCATAGGAATATGACCAGTGGACCAAATAAGTTTAAACCAAGCAACTCTACTACACTTTGGCCTAATAACCTCCCAAGCACTTTTTACTGTAAATTTACCAGAGGAGGACCAATTCCATATGATATCATCAGTGTGCATTGAAGGATGAATATTAGCAGCTTCAGTGATAAGTTGGGAGATGAGAGGTAGTCTAGATGTTGGCCAAGACCAATGACCTTCCGAGATTATATGACATACCTTAGCATGGAGGGGGATCTTAGAGCTAATAACAACTCCGGGATTGACAATGATGCTCAAGGAGCCTCTCGGAAGCCAAGCATCCTACCGGAAAAAAGGTTTTGCATCCATCACCAATTACATGAGAAAATCCAGAATAAAATTGAGTGCGCAATTTCAAGATGTGCCTTAAGCTCCATGAGCAGTCATTTGGGATATCAATGCACCACAAACTTCGATTTTTTATGTAGTATGCGTGTATCCAGGCTACCCATAATCATCCAGCCTTTAGCAATAGATTCCACAAGTTTCTAGCAATGCTGGCCGAATTCCAAGGTTTAAGAGGCTTAATGCCGAGACCACCTTCTTGTTTCCAATAGTTGATAACTTGCCTTCCTTCCCCTGCCATATTACCGTCTTTGGATTCTTTCTGGTTGATTTTTAACATTAACTTGCCCTACAAAGTTTATATGTCAAAAATAATAAAATAACTGACAAAAACAGTTATATAATCAATTCGAAGGGTTGTGAAATTGCAACCAATGGACGAGGGGTTAAAAATTGGAGGAAACTGATCTGCTAGCTGCTCCTTGTCAGTGCATAGACATGTGAAAGAACAATGATATGCCAAGTTACGTTGCCAACCACATTTCATGGGATAGGTTTTATTATTTCTTTTCTTTTGGGTGCAATTGGGTTGGTTGTATTTCAGTGCATTGTTAGAAGACTTCAGGATATTTAATCAATCAGACATTACGAGCGATGAATGGCTGCAATTTTGGCAGAATGAGTTTTTTTGGGGAATATTCGGCCACATGTTTTCGCAAGATAATCTGACCTTATCTGAACTTTGGCAGCAAAAATTCTTTTAAACTCAAGGAAGGGTGGGTTTGACGCCAGTGGTTTTGTCATCTCTGTGTTCATTTTTCGATTCTCTTCTCAATGAGCGGATTAACACTAGCTGGTGGTTACTATCAGTTGGCCCAAATTAATTTGGATTGAGCGTTGATATAAACTATAGAAGTGGGTGTCCTACTAGAGTCTTAAACTCGATCGCAAAATGCGTTAGTTAAGTTAGATAAGTTAGAATAATTCCAAAGCAGCTAATCGAAACCTATAGAGTTAATCCTATTCCGTTTTAATACAAAATAAACATATTTCTACACATATGATCAATGAATTGGAAAGGGGGTCAAGGTCCTTTCAAACCAATGAGTCAAACAAAAGAACCCATCAGTTTGGCATATGTTGGTGTTATAAGACAATAGACCAGTTTGTGGATTCCTTTCTAAGTTAAATTTATCCATACATACACTGAATATTAACTAACAACACGCTATCGTCCGAGGAAAGAACAGATTTTATTGTTTATTAGGTTGTAACACCATCGTAATATATATCTGTTAGCGTACCTGCCTCGAAGTAAAAACAATTTTGGGCGGTGCTGATAATTCAAAGGTAATCCAATACTAGTAGTACCACATGAATTCTGGATTGGCTCCCGCGCGCTTATCCTCACAAAAATTGCAGGAGTACATTAAATATATTTTAGGCTGCTGCGGTTGGTCATGTTTATTGCAGTTCCAGCTACCAAGAGAGACAACACACATGGAAACCCACTGGGCCGTGTCCCAATTGGCCTTATTAATATGTGTACGCTCCTATGGAGCATTATATCTTTGCCTTCTTTTAAATGCGTATATATATATATATAAGCATGTGAAGTGACAGTTGATGTGGCTAATTAGTTCAGCTTAGCATTGTTTTCTTTCTGTTAGGATTCCATGGAAGCCAAAAGGAAGGAATTGAAGAAAAAGTCTAAACAATGGAGCAACAGGATCAGCTTTTCTGCGAGCTTGCCAGAGGATGTTTGTAGTGTTTTTGCAGATAGTATATGTGCAGTGAAGTTCTCGGATGACCCATTAAGGGACTTGAGAGAATCGATAATGGAGATGATTCGGGAGGTGGGTGTTCGTGACTGGAAAGAGATGGAAGAGTTGGTGTACTGCTATATTGCTCTTAACTCGTCTGAGCTTCATCAGATTATAGGAGATGCTTTCCTCAGTTTATGCCATTCTTTCTCCTTGTGTCAACAACATTGATTGTACTTCCACTGTCTCTCTTTTTTTTTTTTCTCTTAATCTTTGCTTGGTACTGTTAGTTAATGCATACCAAGTCTTGTACTGCTGGTGCAATCTCATGTTATTTTATTATTTGCACAGTCTATCCTTTGCCATTCTCAATTTCGTGATAAGTGTCTTATTTTTTGCGTCTTAAAGTTGATCAATTGATTGGGAGTGAGGGCTTTGATCCACACATGATAGTCTTTGCATAGTTAAACCAAAAAGTTCATCGACTCATTGTGGTTGTGGTAGTGGTAGTGTAGTGTATATGCAATATGCCACTGTCACAAACCATATAACTTTGTCGACTCAATGTGGTTGTGCTAGTGTATATGCCACACCCACATGAAAAAAAAACATGAATTTTTAGCAATTGGCATTGTCTGAGAATGCTTCTGCAGATTGCACGAGTAAGGCAATTGAAATGCCAAAATGCCATTCTACACCAAAATATTGATTTGTTGGCATAATTTAGTCCTGCATGTGGCCGAAATGGACTTGTTCAGAAAAAAAATGTGGCCCAAGTGGACAGAAGTGGTCCTCCGTCCTTGTACGCAATTTGCACAATAAATAGGAGCAAAAGGGATTTTTTCCATTACGGCTTTGGGCCCTAAAATGTTCTGTGACTCTGTGTTGTGTAGTCACCAGAATTAAAATAAGGGGGTACCAGAACAGAATGGTCCTTGTACACAACTTGCATTGGGGTCATGAAAACAGTAAATCTACTCTCCCGATAATGGGAATAAACAGAGCACCAATGTGATTCTGTCTTGATCAAAATCCATTTTTTGAGATGCTGATGTACCAGTCTATTCACATTTCAGAAAATGCTTTCAAAGGATTGTTTAATGTTCAATGCATCGAGCTTACAATTCTTTTTTGCAAGAGAACGAGATAGATGTTATATATTTTGCCTGAGTGGAGTCAATTTGAGATAAAAATTGATTGTATCGGAAACATACCATAAGAATCAAACTGAAATATGAGGACCGTGTCTAATTAATAAAGCAATTTATAAACAAAATTCCCTTTAGTATTAATCTTGTTGATAAAATCATTTTTTTTTAGATCAGATATAAATCATCCATTTGACTTGATATCAAAGGTTTCTTACTGCTTCTTACAGATAAAAAAAAGGTATATTTTTTCTATTGACAAAAAAAAAGTTAAATACTTTTTTTTGGTTACAAACTGGAGCTAGCTTGTTAATTTGATATGTTGGAGCTAGACTATGTCTCTTCTCCTCTACTTTTGACACTGTTATTATTATGAGAGCCTATCTCAAGATCAATATAGCTATCATTACTAGAAGCAGTTGCCGTTGGTTTGATCACTAGCTGAACTGCTGATGGAGATTGAGCAACCGTGGCTACCGCCACCACATCATCGGTCTTTGGCTGAGGCAAGACCTTACCCTCCTTCTCTTTTCCCAGCAAGAAGCAGTATAAACCAACGATTATCATAACTGTACCTATTATCCTGCAGTTATTTATATACGTAGTAATTGAGTCAAGACGACAATTAATCAGTAGTTGGTTCAGGAGCTACATTGTACCACACAAGATAATTAAACAGAGAAGAAATTCCTTACGTGCCAACGGTGATTTCTGCACCTAAAAGAAGGGATTCTGATATTGCAACAAAAATCAAGGTCAAGGGATTGAACATGGCTGGATAAGTGGGGCCTCGTTTTGAGACAGCCCAAGTAAGCAAGCAAAATGTGGCAGCCGTTGCTAATGCTCCCTGCACCATACAATTAACTTACACTTGGTTATAATCGCTGGGTTTTAACTACTTGTTAACATATAATAAAGAATTGAAGGTCTCAAGTTCGAGTCCAAGTGCCAAAAAATTTAAGTAGTTTCTGGTCTATATATATAATGAAGAAGCAAGCAACTACTTACTGAGTAGACGATAGCAACTAGTTCAAGATTCCACCCCAAGGACCAGGCACCTTTACTTCTATCTATACAGAAGCCCACAACTGCAGATTCTATGGAGGCAATGATGCAACTTAGCATGGTTGCCCAGTATCTCAATGGGAATATCTTTGCTAACTTCACCTGTGTTCAAGAAAGAAACTTACTGAATATTAATAAATCCCAAAAAAAAAAAAGAAGAAAAACTTATTGAATAGCTCATGAAACTTGAGTTTGATAATTAAAATTATGGTTAAGCTAATTAATTAGTGATGTATATATACCTGCACTATGTACCATGAAGCATAGAACACGCAACTGCCGACCAGCATGAGAGAGCCGCGTGTCCAGTGATGATTACTATTTGCCTCATTTTGATGATGAAGTACGTGATGGCCAAGATTTTTATGGATTAGATGGAATGATTTTCCCTTGTAAAGACTCATTGTCAGTGCTGCTGCCACGCTCAAGATTGCTCCCAAGGTCTTGATTTTGCCCATTCTTGTAGATAGTCCCAATTTCTCAATCCTAATTAACCAACCAACAATATTTTCTTGTTGACATTTTAAATGCACATAATATATACATACATACTAAAAGAGTAATTGAATACTAGTTTTGTACCTTAAAACTATGGAGAGAAAAAAGGTGACTATTGGAATCAAGTTGAGGAAGTTCGCAGAATATGTAGCGGTTGTGTCTTTTATACCGTAATAAAACAGTCCCATGGCAAGTAATATCCTGCATTACCAGCAATTAGCAACATTTTATGTCAAATTCTCGAACTCAAATCTATAGCAAGGTAAGATAATCTTCCAACATCACATTTACATTTTTCATACACAAGGTATATAAGATTTGAATCATGGATCTTATTTAGAGACACTAAACTCCTTACCATATTGAAACCAACAACAGTTCCCAGAAAAAAAAATATTATGAAAATTAAGAATGTCTAGTTTTCCCTTTATTTTGTAAGGAATAATAGTAAGCGATTTATTCTACACATGTTTTCGTTGGATGTAATGGGAGATAATACAACGGAATCATTTTCTTCCATAGATATAATGCCAATTATACTATTTAAAAATCCAATAAAAGACGCGAACACTGAGACATTTCTAATCTTAATTTGGGTTTGGAGTATTAAATATTATTCCTCACTAATTAATCTTTTCCTTATTTTTTTCGTCACATGTCTTGAAACTTTCATATGTACTTAATTTCAGTTGATTGAACTAAAGTTCCTATACATGCCAAAAATATATCTAACTTATCAATATATTACCTATTTTTTATATCAATATATGTAATGGATATAAATGTGATTTAAGATATAGCAATAGCTAAGGATATTATGTCATTCAACAATCTCACAATATTTTTATGAATTTTTTTTTTTACTCCATGCTAGGCTAATTATAGGCTCCAACCTAATCAAGAAAACTAAACCCCATTTTTTTATGCTAAAAATTAAATCCCAATTGGTAGTATTTGTAAGCTAAATTAACTCTTCGTATAGTTATAAAAAGGACACAGATATTAAATAAGATCTAAAATTTAATTAAGGTATTTAGAAGCATTTTACAAACACCAATGTGTGAGGAATAAATTGGGACAAAAATAATAAGGTAGTCACAAATATCAAGTCTTTTTTTGAACGAAAACAATGCATTAAATATCAGATCAGATAAGGAAAAGATAGACTTCATCCGTGTATCTAATAATTTTTGGACTTCATCCGTGATATCCAATAATTCTTCAATCCGCTTTAGGTAGATTCATTACCTTTCACTATTTTAGGTAAGATACATAAACTTCTACAATTTGGGAACAAAAATCCATAAAGGTAATCCCCTCTTTTCTCTGAGGGTATATTTATCTCCTATATAGAAAACTGTTATTATTGATCGTTGATCCAAAAAAATTTATCTAGAAAAAGATTATCCAAATAATATACTAGTAACTAAAAAGACATGTTTAGATAGTATATTGGTTGTATGGGATGATTATTCATGAAGAAGATGCTGTGTCTGCCATTTTCAATTACGGAAATACTGACTTGCCATATACGCTTCTTTGTATCAGTATCTTTATCTTGCACGCATAGGAGTACTGGTTAACTTTTTAGGAGATGGAGATGGAGATGGATAATTCCTACGATTGAGGAGGAAAGATGGAATGGAACATCTTTCTCCATCGTTAGTGCCATCCCCACTATATGGCAAAAGAAATCATTGAATAATCCACAGCCATCACTTTCTTTTGGAAAAATCTTCTTATGTTTGGAGACCGTACTATGGAGTCATTAATAAGAAAACCTTAATTACAAAAACAAAAACGGTACCTAAATTATACTTCTTCTTGAAACTATTGTTTTCGCCATTAATGGAGCATCATCTATCTCTCAGAAAAGTTTTGAATTGTAAAAGATGCCTTAAATGTGTCTGTATAGGGTAAAAGTACTAGACATACCCGGTTGAAGAACTAACAAAGAGCCAGAAAAACACCAGCCAGCTCAGTTTTGTTGTGGCTCCTCTGCAACCACAGCCAAAATATACATGAACAAAGACAGAAGTATAATGTATGCCAAAACCTGTGAAAAATTGCGGGGAAGGAAGTGACAGAAACAATGAAAAGAAAGTAGAGAGGAGGCACACCTTTCGAAGAAGAAAGCGAAAGGAGCCATGCAAAGAGCTGCAACCACATGGCGATAAGTCATCAAGGCAAAGACAAAGGTTCCATTCGTTAATATGACTTTTGAGAGCAATTGCATCCCTGTTCCTATGAGTTGCACAGCCAGCATGCTCGTCACCACTTGCGCTGCTGTGAACCATCCTTGGGCCATATCTGCCATATCTGCTTGCTCAGTTAGGAATGGGGAAGAGAGAGCAAGAAAAAAACCATTGTTTGAGTATTGGGTTTTTGTGGGAGGATTTATATCTATAGTGCGTCTAATAGTTTGGTTGCCAACAGCGCTCAACAAAAAGTGTTCCACCCAAAAGAGGAGAAACTGAGAGAACAGAGTTATAGTGCTAACTGAAAGCATTAATGGCAAATTTCAGGCCAGCTAGGCATTTTTTTGCCATTTTTGGGAATATGCATGTATGTGTGTGTGCTTTTGCTTATCTTGTTTGGCGGATTTATTTAGGAAGTGCTTATGATTTCGTGTTGTACTTGCACAATAACTTGTTATGGTGCTTTACAACTTTTATATTCGGTGTCATGCTAATTAAGTTTTAATATGCCTGAATTAAGAATTTTTTTTATAATATAAAATATCATGCATGATATATACATGAGTAGTTAAAATTAGGTCCAGTTAGTATGATAACATACCAACTAGAGCGACATATCTATATACAAGTGAGTATCACATGGTTTTTCTTTTTACATGTCACTATTCAGTTCAGAGAAAAAGTATCTTACCTCTGGATACAGTTCGCCCCACTTTAGAATCGCCACTGGTTTTTTTTTTTTTTTCCCTTTGAGTCAAAGGGAGTGTTATTACGAGGGAGAAAAACTTCTTGCTGGCAGGCAGGCCTCTCAATTCTCATCCAATCTTTTGGATTTTTGTTTCTGTCATCAACAAGTGTTAGGTTATATGAATCAAACCACGTTTTAAAGACTTTATTGCGACAACAACGTGTGTAATTTCGGCCCGTCCTACGAGGCTACTATACAGCACTTGGTTTCATTTGCAAAAAATGATCGTTGTTGACTCTAAAACGATCATTTGCTCATAATTAAGGCTAATTGCCATGAGGTAATTTAGCCATCATGTTCTTTTTTTGGCCAGCATCATTGACCCACTTATTAATTGACCAGACAATATCAAGACCGCACATTGCGTCCAATTTTTCCAACATATTACGGTGATTAGATTCCTATTTACTTTTTTGGGATAATAACAGCAACATTTCATATACTAATTTAATAGATTCCGATCATGTTAAAAAAAAATTAATAGATTCGGATCATGTTCAAAAACACAAATTAATAGATTTCGATCATTTCAAATTTCAATATTAAGTTTTGGTTATTCAATAATGGCAATACATTAATTTTCGGAACTGTCCAGAACACTCAGGTTCCTTTTCAGTTGCCGCTCTTCTTTGTGGCCTTTTCTCCAATATGGAATATAACTGGGTAGCCAGGGACCCCAGAATATGACACCCAAATCATTTTGCACCTCATCAGAGGACCTTGAAAGAACTCATGCATATGCTAAGTTGTAATGAATTGTTGTTTTCTCCAATTTAGAGTCATCTCCTGCCACTGATTATGTAATATCTCTTCACAAGGGACAAGTTGATTGGTTTTGTCTATATACGGACATGGACATATGCATGATGAAGGACTATGTCTATCATGTAAAGGATAAGTAATTGAAAGTTAAGAGACCACGCGACTCTGTTCTGTTCTGCCTGGACAATTAGGACTCACCTAGCTAATAATATACTCCTCCTTTGTCTACCTAGCCAGGTACTTCTTTTACGAGTTAGGCAAATCCCAACTAGGAATCTGTTCTTCCTGATTTTCACTTTGATGGGTCTTTATTCCCTTTTCTTTGGGTTATTATGGTCGACCATTCTTCTTATGCCTTGTCTAACTTTAGTCGAATCAACATCCACCCACGAAAAGAAGCAGATTGATGGACCTGTTGTTAATGTCACCAAGCATATTTCTTTCCCCCAATTCAGGCTGGACGATCCCAAAATCATACACGAAGTCAAGCTTTTAGGAAGTGCTATTTTATCAAAAGATGCCATCCAAATTCCTGACGAATCACAGGCCAGCGATCTTAGGCATCAAGCAGGACGAGCCATCTACTCTTATCCCATCCGTTTACTTGATCCCGTCAGCCAAACCCCAGCTTCCTTTGAGACCACTTTTTCTTTTCAATTTAGCAACTCTAGTACTACTTCTTTCCTTGGTGATCATCCCACCAGTAGTAATGGTCTTCTTGGTAATAATACCGGAGGTAGTGGCCTTACTTTCATTATTGTCCCTGATGAGTTCACCGTGGGTAGGCCAGGGCCTTGGCTGGCCATGCTTAATGATGCCTGTGAGGAGAATTACAAAGCTTTTGCTATTGAATTCGATACCAGGCAGAATCCTGAATTCGGTGACCCCAACGACAACCATATAGGGATCAATCTTGGAAGCATTATTTCTAATAAGACTGTTAATGCCTCGGATTTTGGTATCTCACTAAAGGATGGTTCGGTTCATGAAGCTAGGGTTGTTTATGATGGTGGCCGTCGCTGGATGGAAGTTCACCTTGGTCCCAATCCTGTCTTCTCAGGTTTTCTCGATCTCTCTCCTTTGCTTAATGAATACATGTTTGTAGGATTCTCTGCTTCCACAGGAAATTTGACCCAAATCCACAGCGTATTCTCCTGGAACTTCACTTCAACCAGCCAAGCTTCTCTTCGCTTCCCATCCCAAGAAACATGCGAGAGTAAGCTCATCAACAAATATGACCGCGGTGGCTTTCAAAGCCAAGAATCATCACAGCCGCAGAGATCAAGAAAAGCAGAACCTCCAGCTAGTTTCTTGATTTTCATAGCCGTGATGGTGTTGGCCATAATTGCAGTTGCTAGCCTTTTCTACATCGGGAGGCGCAAAAGGGCTCAAAAGAATGCAGTTGTTCTTCCAGAAAAGAAGCAGCGACCAAGGCCACCTAATAAACCCCACAAATTCACCACCACTGAGGTTTCCTCTGCGACTCGAGGATTCAACGAGTATGAAATTCTGGGTAGTGATTCCAGGGGTGTCTACTACAGAGGGAAGCTATTAAACGGAACCCAAGTTGCCATCAAACGCTACTCAGCTGAATTCCTGAGCTCACAGTTGGGTTTGGATAGACGAAGGCTGCTTAAGGAGATCACCTCCATGAGCAAAATTCGCCACCCGAATCTAGTCCCCATTAAAGGATGGTGTCAGGGAAACCGCGAAGTTATGGTTGTTTATGAGTTTTACACGAACGGGAGCCTTGATAAATGGCTTTTTGGGGTGGGCGTGCTTCCATGGACAAGGAGGCTAAAGGTGGTTAAAGACATAGCAGATGCCCTCAGTTTCCTCCACTCAAAGCAACTGGCTCACAAGAACATGAAAACCAGTAGCGTGTTCTTGGATGTCAGCTTCAGGGCAGTTCTTGGTGACTTCGGTTTTGTGCTGTCCTCGACAGAATCGAGTAGATTCGAAGCGGCAGTGAGCCAACAGGTTGATGTGTTTGAGTTTGGCATATTTTTATTGGAAGTGGTTTCTGGTAGGGGCAGAACAGACACGGACGTGAGCCAAGAGGAGAGGGACTTGGTGGATTTTGCGTGGAGAATGCACGAGACAGATGAGAAGGGTAGAGTGGTGGATAGGAGGATGGGGTCTCTGGTTAATTTGGAGCAGGCAATTAAGGTTGTAGAGATTGGGTTGCTTTGCACTCTAAATGAGAGCAAAGGGAGGCCTAACATGGGGGAGGTGGTGGAATTTCTGAGCTTGGATGGCCCTATTCCTGAGTTGCCTCCTAGTAGACCTATGGCTCTCTTTCCTTACAACAGCACCACTGGTCTTTGCACTGGCTATGCTTGCACTCCTTTCAAGTGAAGGAAGTGAAGGTTATAGTAAGGCCAATGAAGTTTAATATGTGCTCTGTATCTTCAATAAATTAAAGTCAAGTAATGGAAGAAAGCAAAGTTTCTTGCTTTTTTGACCATGTGACATCAAATGGTTTATGTTGTAAACATCTGTTCAACTATTTATCATATTCAGAAACAATTGAACAAGAATCAGCACTTGATTAGCTTAGCCAAATGTTTTGTTCTATGAAGATGGCCCCCATTGCATGCAGGTCTTGAACAATGTGATAAACGGGTCTATCATATCGGTACTCATACGCTTGGTAATGCCCAAAAAGAAATGAAATAAGGGCTTCATTTTCCTCGAGCAAAGTTATGGGAGGACTAGATGGGCCGGAATGGATCAAGTAGTACTATTTTTCAACCAATCCATTTCGGCCTAAAACAAATAAAATATGGGTCAAATAGTTGGATTGGCCTTGTGTTTAAGTTGGCCTTCAGTTTCATCCAATCCAACTTAAAAAGTACAAAAAAGGTTGAGCAGAGCAGGTGCAAACGTTGGACAAATGTATATCGTTTTACTTCCAGCCTATTTTAAGTTGTCTTGGAGGATCCTAGAGCCAAATCATGAGGGACTTTTTCTTTTTCATAAAATAGGGTTGCTGACTGCCACCATTTTCATGTGCATGTTAACCTTATTACTAGATTCGATTGTACTGGGTGAAAATAAGCTGAGATTGTCACCCAAGCTTCTTGATTTATGTGTAAGCCAATCGAAATCTATAAAGAAAAGGTAGAAGAATATGAAGTTATGAAATATGAATAGAATAGTTATTTTATCAAAAAAAATGAATAGAATAGTTAGGAAACAAAAATGGGAAATGGGGGAGTGATGAGTTTACAGGCGAATGGTAAAAAATAATTTGAGATTTTTCACCTGAGCTTCATGCTTTATGTGTAAGCCAATCAACTCTCAAAAAGAGAGGGGAAGAATATGAACAGAGAAAATGTGGAAAGTTTACAGGCGATTGAAAAAGGGAATTATGGGGTGAGAGAGGCTCGAACTCTCGACCTCAGGATCACTCTTTAAGCTATGAGACCTACGCGCTAGCCAACTGCGCCACCACCCCATTTGTTAGTAGTCAACAAAACAAGTTAAATCGCACAAAACTTCATTTTAAAAATTGCAGACATTTAGAAACTCTTTTCTTGCATTGGGCGAGTCAGCGAGTCGTAGCTGGCGTGTTCTTCCCTGATTCTTCGCTGTTTTATACTCATTTGACTTCATTTAAACTTACAACAAAGATCAGCAAATTATGATGGAATTCACCTGCATGATCATAGCCCTTGTCCTACTAATTTGTCCCAATACAATCCATGGCACCATTGCCAATCCCACCTACGCGCAACAGCTACTAACCTCGGCCAAGCAAGACAAAGATTGGTTGGTCAAAATAAGGCGGCAAATCCATGAGAACCCAGAACTCCGGTTCCAAGAACACAACACCAGCGCTCTCATCCGCGCAGAACTCCGCCGACTTGGCATCCCTTACTCTTACCCTTTTGCCAAAACCGGTATCGTCGCCCAAATTGGCTCCGGCTCCCCTCCCGTCGTCGCTCTTCGGGCCGACATGGATGCCCTTCCCTTGCAGGTAATATCACTTAGAACACCAACCTATAAAGATTGGCTCTTTTTCTTCTGGGTTTTTCTGTTTTGGTTCTAAAGTTTTGTGCTTTGTGTACTTTGATAGGAGCTTGTGGAGTGGGAGCACAAGAGCAAAATTGATGGGAGAATGCACGGTTGTGGACACGATGCGCACACTACTATGTTGTTGGGCGCTGCAAAGTTGCTTAATCAACGTAAAGACCAACTAAAGGTTAGTTCGTGGTCTGTAGTCTGATTCTGGCACTGGTTGTTTTGTGTGGTGGTAGGTGGTTGATTTTGGTTTGTTGTACTTTATGGGTAGAAATTTTTTGACTTGGCGTTTCATGATTTATATGATGTAAACAATTTTCTTGTTCTTCTCATTTCATTTCAAGTATATTTAAGCTCCGTTGATTTAAGCCGAACTTCTGAACTTGATGATGCTTCTCCATTAGATGCTTTGGTTTCAATTGTTAACTTGAGTGAATTGGATGATGATCCTATTCTTTGGTTTGCAAGGGAACTGTAAGACTTCTTTTTCAGCCAGCAGAGGAGGGAGGTGCTGGTGCTTCTCATATGATCCGAGAAGGTGCCCTTGGAGACTCTGAAGCCATATTTGGAATGCACATTGATTATACATTTCCCACTGGAAGTATTGGATTCCGGCCTGGGCCAGTCTTAGCTGCTGTCTCATTGTTCAAAGCTAGAATAGTCGGAAAGGGAGGTCATGCTGCACTGCCCCACACCAATGTTGATCCAATAGTTGCTACATCATTGGCACTGTTAGCTCTGCAGCAGCTTATATCAAGGGAAACTGATCCTCTCGGCAGTCAAGTATGACCTTATTTTTTTATGGGGTAGTAGCTTCCATTATGCTGAGCTTATGGTACTAATGTTTGTGATTCTTTCTAACATGAAGGAACCAAGATACTAGCACCTCAAAACATTTTCGGCTTTCCAGGCTACCAGCTATTTTTTCCTTTTGGATTATCCAGAGCATTATCACATGCTATCTTAGTAGCGCTAGAAGAGTAGAAGTCTCCCCACATATTCTTAATTTTTTATGTCACTGGCTTTTTTGGCAACAATGGAAGATATCCACTGTGTTTTAATTTGCACTTCGTTTTTGGCTGAAGGTGCTATCCATCACTTATGTCAATAGTGGGGCTGCCTTGAACGTTGTTCCATCATATGTTGAATTTGGAGGCACCTTGAGGAGTCTTTCAACAGAGGGCTTGCATAAACTCCAGCAGAGGTTGAAAGAGGTAAAAGCAAGCTATTAACTTTCAATGTGAATTTCATTTATGTTATACTGTTCTTGTCTCAATGCCTTAAGTAATGCCTGTGTTGGGTAAAATTACTCTTGCGGTGAAGGCTTTACACAAGCCACTTCATTTGTCCCCAGGTCAATGGTCCAGGCTTGGATATTCAGATAATAGAATTTAGTTGTTTCTTTGCAGCGATTCTGTTAACTTACCCATGCTTCTTTTGTCAAGCTCAATTGTCCTTGAAGTTTGGCTGACTGTTATATTCTAATGTTATTTTGGTGAAAAGGGTGTCACAAACTAGCTAATGATGAGCCATGCTTGGAAATGCTGGCAGGTTATTGAAGGTCAGGCGGCAGTACACAGATGCACTGCTTATGTAGACTTGGATGTCGAAGGCCACCCATCATATCCTGCTGTTGTGAATGATGAGAACTTAAATTTGCAAGTTGAAAGAGTTGGTACACAACTTCTCGGTCAAGAAAATGTCAAGTTAATGGCGAAGGTGATGGCAGGGGAGGACTTCGCCTTCTACCAAGAAATGATCCCTGGAGTCATGTTCGGCATAGGTATTAGAAATGAAAAGGTGGGTTCAATCCACTCCCCTCACTCACCTTACTTCTTTCTTGATGAGGATGTTCTGCCAATTGGTGCAGCATTACACACTGCCCTAGCAGAGAATTATCTGAACGAGCATCAACAATCTATTGAACTATAAACAACTGAAGATGTCTATTGACCAGTGCAGTTGTGAATCAGGAACAAAGTAAATGCAGCGTCTTGTTTTTGTTTGTACCTTGTGCCATGATAGAACGTATGGATATAGTGACTCCTTGAATTGTAGATAAGCATCAGCACAGCTTCGTGGCTTGAGATCAACAAGTCAAGACATCATATATGATAATTTCCTGGAAGAGAATGTTGATCCAACATGCAAGTTTACCTTCCAGGATGAAGTTTTGTGTAACTAAAGTGGTTTTCCTTAAGTTACGTGCCACACATTTTGCTAGAATGAATAAAGGTTCAAATTCAGGGCACAAAAATAATTCAGCTTCCAGGCCCTATTTCCAGTTTAGAGGACCAAAATTCTTCCCTGAGCCAGCGACCTCCCTAACAACGATCTTCGAAAAGGAAATATGGCAAATATGCCAAGACAAATTGGATTTTGTACAGAAATAATTGGATTTAAGGTCAGGGCACAAAATAGTACAAGCAGCAGCTGAAATGACAGCCTAATAATCTTTTTTTTTTTCTTTTTTTGAGGTTGAATGGTTTCGTTCATTCATTCATACTTAAAGCGTATCGATGCAAAACATTATGGCCCGTCCATGGTATGAACATGTAAAAAAAAAACGTATGCTCATGCATGGGATGGTTCAAAAATCATGCATGCATAGACTCATCCCCTCTATGGTATGATAGCTCACGGAGCATTATAAATGTTCGAATACCCTGG
Source organism: Turnera subulata (assembly GCA_028386065.3). Taxonomy (NCBI): domain Eukaryota; kingdom Viridiplantae; phylum Streptophyta; class Magnoliopsida; order Malpighiales; family Passifloraceae; genus Turnera; species Turnera subulata. Next base: position 28,328 of record JAKUCV010004352.1, read on the forward strand.
ATGAATTCGTGTAGACCGGATCCCTACATTGCAAGTAAATTAGTGTTGGTGGAAGCAGTGAACTTTTAATATTTGTCTCAAAATTTAGAATATTGGGTAATCGTGTCCATAGTTAATCTAGGAACACCGTTACCATCAAGACTCATCCCAAGAAAAGGCGAATATGCTATTATCCGTTCATCCATTTCTAACACCTAAAAAGTTAGGAAACTCAAATTATTAAGCAAAAAAAAGTATTATTATTATTTTATTTTATTTACGAAAAAACACCAAAATTAGTTTATCTCCAACATTAATATTTGGAGAAGCCATCAAAATAATGTGAAAGTCACGGCTATTTGTTTTACTCTTTTGATCTTTTGTTTTAATCTAACTCTTATTAGCATTAAAATAAAATATATAAGAATATGCAAACTTGGTGAATACCGTGAATGAGGGTGCTGATGCAAACACAGGTGTTGTGAAAATATCCATGTTCCATGATTTTTGCACCATTGCATAGTGCTGCAACTCCTGACGTGGAAACCTATAAAAAATAGCTTCCATCATTTCTCTGGATAAATTATTAATATTTGGAGACTATACTGCTAATCGTAGCCTTTAATAAGGCCTAAGATCAACAATGAATGAAGGGGTGAGGAAGAGAAAAGTTGGAGAGAGAGTGAAACTTTTTTTTTAAAAGAAACTAATCAAGAGAGTGAGGTGCTGAGAGAGAAGGAATGTATTTTGAAACAAATATAGAGCTATCATCTCAAGTATGGTATAGTTCTCACAGTCCTCTCGTTTGTAGTGTAAAAAGAAGATGACAAGCGACTGTGTGTAGGAATTAAATATACAAAATGACATGACAACTATGAAGAGCGTCTTTGACACCAAAATAAAAATAATAAAACATTTTTTTATGAAAGATACGATTACCATTAAAAATTAGTACAGAGAAAAATACAATGAACCATATGGATCAAAGAAGAAATAGAAGATTCTAGATCTATTACAGAAAAGCATAAGAACAACAACAGATCACTAAACAATCCTACCCAAGAGGATGAAGGGGACCTGTTTTTCACGATGGATAATCTCCAGTAAGGTTCCACAAGTCTTGAATTTTTTCCAACAAGAGCCCACAACCAACTCTTACTGGAACAGATTTGGATGCTTCAAGCTTCCTACAGTAGAGTGAAGAAATCCTCCACAATAATTTGAACCACATAGCCAAAATAAATTCCACCATTATCCATCTCTTTGCGCCACACAATGGAATTGAAAGGAACAAAACACAAACCTTCACCATTAATTAGCTCCAGCATCCAAAGCGTTACTCTTTCCCATGCAGAAGATGATGTGTCGAAAAACATGGAGGATATGGAAAGGAAAGAGATGTGAAGGAGGGTTGGTATGGTGGTGGTATGGGAAAGAGAAGGAAACACTTGAGAGGGAGCCCAAAGAACAGTTTAGGTGTAGAAAACCTCATAAAGAGGTAGAAAACCAACATCAAATCTAGAGATAGATCTAGATCTGAGATGGTAGATTTATTAATCCGACCTAAGATTAAAGAAAACAAGAAAGGAAAAGGAAAAGAAAAAGTGAGGCTGCCCGGAGGCAGCCCCTTTTGGAGCACCAAGCCTGGATTTTTTAGAGAGGGTTGGGAGATAATTTTTATGAGAGAGAAAGTGTCGGTTATATATTTGTGGCACGAAACTTTGTCAGTACTGTAACATTACGTTTATGGCCCACCATATAAAAATCACTTATCGAGTTGGTCAAAATCACTTACCTTCTAATATCCTTTAGATTTTTTTTTTAACCAAAGAAGTCATGTTCATTAGCCATTAGCAGTATCAACGGCTACAAAATTACAAAAAGAAGCAGGCAGGGACAAACCCCCAGACCCATAAGACCTATTCTGTCGAGCAAATTTAGCAAGAGCATTAGCAAGCCTCTTTGGTTTCATGTTTACAGATTAAAAATGATATGAACTAAAACAAGACAGTATATCTCTTATCTGCAAAACTAAAGCCTCAACCTGCCACTCCATATCAACACCCTCTTCTTGAAGAATTTGCATAAAAACTGCCAAATCAAACTAAAAAATCACCTGATCAAGGCCCAGAATTTTGGCTTTTGTCACAGCAGCTCACATCCCCCCAAGCTTCTGCCGCCAAAGGAGACACACTCGGCTTGACCCTATCACTGTTTCCACCACTCTTCCTCTGTTATTCCAAAACACAACCGCAAAATCATTATTTGCATCTGCTGAGAATGGTAAAGACTGGTCTCATCTTGGGATTAGCCAGGACCCTACTCGTTACTTCCTCCAAATTTTGCTGTTGGAGAAGCCATCAAAATAATGTGAAAGCCACGGCTATTTGTTTTACTGATTAGTGAATTGCTTAATGAATTCACTCTATGTACTCTTTTGACCTTTTGTTTTAATAAAGCACTCATTAGCATTAAAATAAAATATACAAGAATATGTAAACCTGGCAAATGCCCGTGAATGAGGGTGCTGATGCAAACACAGGTATTGTGAAAATATCCTTGTTCCATGTTTTTTGCACCATTAAATAGTGCTGCAAATCCTGACGTGGAAGCCTATCAAAAATTGCTTCCATTATTTCTCAGGGTAAATTATTAATATTTGGAGGTTGTGCTGCTAATCGTGGCCTTTGAAGAGGCCTAAGATCAGTAATGAATGAAGAAGTGAAGAAGAGAAACGTTGGAGAGAGAGTGGAACTTTTTTTAAAAAAAAAAAAAGAAACTGATCAAGAGAGTGAGGTGATGACAAAAAAGAAATGTATTTGGAAACAAATGTAGAGCTACCATCTCAAGATATAGTTCTCACAATCCTCTCGTTTATTGAAACGCCACGACCCGTATTTACCGTATACAGTAAACACGTGCCAGAACTGTGACAACCCAGCCCAACAAGGCCTAGCATACAGTGTATAAAGCATAACCCTGGCTCAACAGCCCAAAAGTACAAACTATAATATGGCCCTACGGCCCAACATCAATAACATCAATAATAACGAAACTGGCCCAATGGCCCAACAACAATAACAATATGCACAGCGGAAGACTTAAACTCACTAACACTGTATGCGACACATGCAATCTATGGATCCAAGCCCTGTCTAAGGGGTACGCTTCAGCTCGCCCGGTACGTTCCTGCACTACAAACAACTCATCCTACGGGATGAAACCCCGCAGGCGAGGGGTGAGTCCGAAACGCTCACCGACGAAAGATAAACAGTGATATATTCAACCATAACACTTTCGAGGTAATGCAACAATCACAACGATAAGCAAATAATCACATCACAAGGAAACTATCATAAACAACATAACAGTGGAATACAACTCAAACAACACATCAGGAGAACCTCACTAAATCATATCAAGCCAAGACTCAAGGAATACTTATTAATTTTTATTACCAATTTTATCTTCCGGGCCCCATCACTGGACAAGCTAGGGTCGTACCTGGTTATTAACTAATTCTGGATGCCAGGCCCCACCACAATCCGGGATCAACATCCCCATATCTCAAATCCGGGATCAACATCCCAATATCTCAAATCCGGGGTCAACACCCCAATATCACAAATCCGGGATCAACATCCCAATATCACAAATCCGGGGTCAACACCCCAACCAACAAACCCTCTGGTAAGGCACCACAGAACTAGTCTCTAACCATCTAGTCGTACCACTACTTTCCAAGTGACAATTACATCATCTCATAATCAAATCCAATTCCGTTTCCAATACTCATTATTCTTTCCTTAGTTATCCACATCGACCAGTTCATCATTATTCTCAATACAGTATCACAATTCCAATATCACAGTCTAACATCATCATCAATATTCCTCAGGTTAATCCACAATCACATTCGATCAACAACCCCGTGTCACCAATTATTCACAAATAGCAGTTCAACAATATTTCCAATACAACATACACAGGTCTAACACGATTCAACAACAACAACAACATCAACAATTCCATAGCAATCAAGTAACAGTCAACAGTCATTCCAGCAAATCAAACAAACAACAAAATACACACACAGCATTACGGGCACATATCAAGGTTTATCCATCCTCACCTGGTATGTCTCTGAATCTGCTATCCGGTCAAATCCCGATACCCTATACGTACATATAGGAACACAATAATCACTCATAATGCACAACAAAATGATTATGCATGATACCGGTTTAGAAATCGTTATACGGCTTGCCTTATCCAATTTCTTTATTATGAAATTAACCTCTTTATTCATTATACCATTTATACTTAATTTCAAATTAAAACCAAAACCGAGTTTCTTATCGATATTCTAATTATTCTTAATTTTTAAATTAAAACCAAATCCGATCGTTCAAGCCGATATCCCGACCTTCTAACCCTTTGTCGATAAGGGAAAAACATAAGCATATTAGAATACATGTATATATACGTATATTTATACATAAATCGATACTAGAATAAACGTATATCTAGTGTGACCATATTTATACATATATAGTAGGTAACTCCTATTTAACCTTATGTTTATATTTATGTGATAAATCAAGTTGTAACTTCATTATTTAGCCAAACATAAATTTAGTAGGATACGTATATATAATCATTTATTCACATGTGCTTATAATTCATAGGTATTCATATTTATATTTTTAGTTTACATTTGACATTTAAATCAAGTAAATAAGTATAATTGGGCCTTTAATTATTAAGAGTCCAAATATAAATTAAGTAAATACTATAGGTCTTTCTAATAGTCTATCACAAAATAAAATTATAAATCGAATTACAAAACATAAATGGAATTAAAGGTTATTATTTGATTAATTAAACTAAATCTTTATTTTAATTAAAACAATTAAGAGTCCGGGTTCATTAACGTTCTTAGTCCGTTATAATGTATTCGTCCCGAGAACATGGGCCTCCGCACATCGGCCCGTTTCCGAGCCCAAACCCGAGCCCATGGTAAAGGTGAGTCCGAGGAGTTACCGAAGCATCCGTCCTTTGAGTTCCATTTGCTGAAGACGTACTGTTCACACCGGAGTTGCCCGGGACTCGCCGGAACCTCGCCGGATTCCGGCCATCACTGTTCACGGCAGCCCCCAAAACAACCCAAAATCTTCTGCTACTGTTCACCGCAGCAAAATGCCCCCAGAATCCAACATGTCGTCCATCGACAACGCATCAAACACCTGTGAGCAGTAACCTACTGTCCATTCCACCTCACCGGCAACAACATCACAATCCACCCCCGTCATCCACGGCCACACCTCCACAGAAAACACCCACAAACCACAACCAAACATCAACAGCAACCCGATTAGGCATCAACCTCAGAAAACCAAGGAAGGGAATGAGGAAAAGGAAGGACGGGCACGGCCAGACTTACCAGACTCGGCCTCGTCGACGGCGGCTCAAAGGAAGAGAACAGGGCGGCACGGCGCTTGAGGGAGAAGAGAGGAGCAGATCGGCGGCGGTGCAGGGAGGAGGCTGGTGGCGGCGTGGGAAAGAGGAGAGGAGAAACGGTGGCCCTCTGTTGCGGTGGCGACGGATCGAAGGAGAGGAAGGGTCCGTGGCCGAGCTCCTCTTGGCTGGTGGCGGCTCAGTTCCTCGGTGGTGGCGGTGACGTCGTCTGGCCGCAGCGGCTGTGGAGAGGACTCGACGGCGTCGTCGCGTCGACAAAGGAGGAGGAAAGGCACGAGCCTGCTTCTGTCGTCGGTGCACAGGCGGCGAGGACAAGAGGCTTCTGTCGGCGACGGCGGGTGGCGAACGACAGCTCGTGAAGAAGAAGATGGCGGTGCATTGAGTTGTTGGTGGTGGAGAAGAAGGAGGGAAAGAGGAAGGGAGATGGAGGTGGTGAAGGGAGTGAGAGGGAGGCGGCTGGGCGGCTTGAGAGAGGGGAAGAAAGAAAGAGAAGAAGGAAAAGGTAGGAGGCAGGGGAAAGGTGTGAGGGCTCGGTCAGGAGAAGATAAGAAGAGAGGTGAAAGGAAAATGACAAGAAAAATAAAAGAAGAAAAAGGTGGGGGCCGGCGGCGAGGGAGAGAAGAGAATGGTGGAGGGGTCAGTGGTCACGGGTAAGAAAAGAAAGAGGAAGGGCCGGCGGAAGGAGAAAAATGGGAAAGAAAAGAAAGAAGGGAGAAAAGAAAGGAAGGGAAAGAAAGAAAAGAGAGAAGAAAGTGGGGCCCGCGTGGCCGGGGAAAAACCGGGAGAGAGGAAAAACGTAGCCGGGAAAGAGGAAGAGAAAGGAGAGAGGAGGAAGAAGAGTGGCTCGGGGCAAGCTCGTTGGCCGGTCCGGATTCTCGCGTCGGAATCTCGTAGACGCAGGGATACTCTCGTCTTTCCGACAAATTCCGTCCCGAGTCCAAAAATATTACTTGGGCTCGGAAAATCCGATTAATCCTCCTGAACATCGTCCAAGTCTCGGAACTAAAAACCGAGGCTCGGTTAGTTAGGAAGACACTCCCGAGCGCGGGGAAATTCTCGGTTTCGAAAAACGACTCCCGATTTACCTTGAATTAATTACCCGAGATTAATTCAACAGTAAATCACGGTAAAACGACTTCTACAGTCCCGGTAAAAATCTAAATTTTACCCGGGCTGTTACATTTATAGTGTAAAAAGAAGATGACAAGCGACTGTGTGTGGGAAGAGCGTCTTTGACACCAAAATAAAAATAATAAAACATTTGTGGCTCGAAACTCTTTCAGTACTGTAACATTATGTTTATGGCCCACCACATAAAAATCACTTATCTAGTTGGTCAAAATCACTTACCTTTTAATATCCTTTAGATTTTTGTTGAACCAAAGAAGTCATGTTGGTTAGCCATTAGCAGCATCAGCTGCTACAAAATTACAAAAAGAAGCAGGTAGGGATAAACCCCTAGACCCATAAGACCTATTCTGCGGAGCAAAGTTAGCAAGAGCATCAGCAGCCTTATTTAGTTTCCTGTTTACATATTGAAAATGATATGAACTAAAACAAGGCAGTATATCTCTTATCTGCAAAATTAAGGGCTCAACTTGCCACTCCACATCAACACCCTCCTCTTGTAGAAGTTGCACCAAAATTGCCGAATCAAACTAAAAAATCACCTGATCAAGGCCCAGAAGTTTGGCTTTTGTCACAGTAGCTCACATCCTCCAAGCTTCTGCCACCAAAGAAGACACACTCAGCTTGACACCCATCACTATCTCCACCACTCTTCCTCTGTCATTTCGAAACTCAAAGGCAAAATCAGTATCGGCATCTGCTGAGAATGGAAAAGTCTTGTCTCATTTTGGAATTAGCCAGGACCCTACTTGTGACTTCCTCGAAATCTTGTTGTTTTGCAAAAAAGAAAAGAAAACAATATTAGTTAGTTGACTAACTAAATAAAAGGACTCCTACAAAAGCCATCAAAATAATGTGAAAGCCACGGCTATTTGTGTTACTCAGCGCATTGCATAATGAATTCACTCTATGTACTCTTTTGATCTTTTGTTTTTATAAAGACTCATTAGCATTAAAATAAAATATAAAAAAATATGCAAACTTAGCGATTGCCTGTGAATGATGCTGCTGATGCAAACACAAGTGTTGTGAAAATGTACATGTTCCATGATTTCTGCACCATTGAGCAGTGCTGCAAATCCTGATGTGGAAGCCTATAAAAAATGGCTTCCATCATTTCTCTCGATAAATCATTAATATTTGGAGGTTGTGCTGTTAATTGTGGCCTTTGATGAGGCCTAAGAGGAATTTTTTTTTTTTAAAGAAACTGATCAAGAGAGTGAGACGCTAAGAGAAAAGAAATGTATTTTGAAACTAATATGGAGTTACCATCTCAAGTATAGTTCTCTCAATTCTCTCATTTATAGTATAGAAAGAAGATGACAAGCGGCTACGTCTTTGACACCAAAATAAAAATAATAAAACATCTGTGGCTCGAAACTTTTTCAGTACTGTAACATTACATTTATTGCCCACCACATAAAATCACTTATCTAGTTGGTCAAAATCACTTACCTTCTAATATCTTTTAGATTTTTTTGTGAACCAAAGAAGTCATGTTCATTAGCCATTAGTAGCATCAACCGCTACAAAATTATAAAAAGAAGCAGGCAGGGACAAACCCCCAGACCCATAAGACCTATTCTGTCGAGCAAAGTTAGCAAGAGCATCAACAGTCCTATTTAGTATCCTGTTTACATATTGAAAATGATATGAACTAAAACAAGGCAGTATATCTCGTATTAGCAAAACTAAAGCCTCAACTTGCAATTCCATATCAGCACCCTTCTCTTGAAGAAGTTACACCAAAACTGCCGAATCAAACTCAAAAATACCTGATCAAGGCCCAGAAGTTTGGCTTTTGTCACAGCAGCCCACATCGCCAAACTTCTGCCACCAAAGGAGACACACTCAACTTGACACCCATCACTGTTTTCACCACTCTTCCTCTGTCATTTCAAAACACAACCGCAAAATCAGTATTGGCATCCGCTGAGAATGTCAAAGTCTTATCTCATTTTGGGATTAACCAGGACCCTACCCGTGACTTCCTTCAAATCTTGTTGTTTTGCACAAAGGAAAAGAAAACTATATTAGTTAGTTGACTAACTAAATAAAAGGTGAACTAAATAAATGGACTCCTGGAGAAGCCATCAAAATAATGTGAAAGCCACGACTATTTGTGTTACTCAGTGCATTGCGTAATGAATTCACTCTATGTACTCTTTTGATCTTTTGTTTTACTAAAGCACTCATTAGCATTAAAATAAAAAATATAAGAATATGCAAACCTAGAAAATGCCCGTGAATGATGCTGCCGTTTGCCGATGCAAGCATAAGTGTTGTGAAAATGTACCTGTTCCATGATTTTTTGCACCATTGAATAGTGCTGCAAATCTTGACGTGGAAGCCTATAAAAAATGGCTTCCATCATTTCTTAGGGTAAATCATTAATATTTGGAGGTTGTGCTACTAATCGTGGCCTTTGATGAGGCTTAAGATCAACCCAGAATGAAGAGGTGAGGAAGAGGAAGAGGAAGGTTAGAGAGGGAGGAGGAATTTTTTTTTTTTTAAAAGAAACTGATCAAGAGAGTGAGGTGCAGAGAGAAAAGAAATGTATTTTGAAACTAATATAGAGCTACCATCTCAAGTATAGTTCTCTCAGTCCTCTTATTTATAGTGTAAAAAGAAAATGAGAAGCGACTGTGTGTGGGAATTAAATGTACAAAATGACATGACAACTATGAAGAGCATCTTTGATGCCAAAATAAAAATAATAAAACATCTATGGCTCGAAACTCTGTCAGTAGTTTTTTTTGTCGAAAACATAGAAACTTTGTAACAGCCCAGGTAAAAATTTGGATTTTTACCGAGACTGTTAAAGTCGTTATACAGTGATTTACCAAATGAATTAATCTTGGGTAATTAATTCAAGGTAAATCAGGCGTCGTTTTTCGTAACCTAGGTTTTTTCCGCGCTTGAGATTTTTTCGTTGATTTTTCGGGCCTAATTCAGTATTTTTCGGGTCCCGGAATCCTCGAAAAATCACACCGGAAAATAACAAAGGGGGTATTACAGTTATTTTCTGGTTCGGTCGGGACACGACTGCGTGATTGAGTCAAGCAGCCGCCTTCTCCTCTTAAGCCTGTGAACTGCCAGTGTTTTTGCTGCCTATATAACTATTTTTCATCTGCCTTCCCAGTGCACCTCATCGCCTTCATCACCTGCTTCTTCCCTGCTTCACCTGCAAAAAAACATCTCCAGCATACACAACCTTAGAAATCTGCAAAAGAAAAAAAAAAGAAAAAAAAAAGAAGAAACACACAACACACGCCACGTCATCACCCTCCTCCTATCTTCTTTTTCCTTTTCTCCACCGCCACTGTGAACCGCTGCAAACCACCTACAACCCGAGCCACCACCACAAGCCGCCGCCCTCTCCTTCCTTTCTTCTCCTCCCTGCACCTCGCCGCCGACCTTCCGCCGCACGCAGCGCCTGAGTTCGCCGCTGCAAGAGACGCTGCGATGAGGAGACCCACAGCTGCAAGCCTCCACCGACACCACCTGCAGTCACGCCGCACACGCCTCCTCTCCGCCGACGTGCTCGCGCCTTCATCGCCGTTCCTCGTTCGTCTCCGTTCCGTCTCGCTCGCACCGCCGTCACCGTCGCAGCCTCCAAGGTGAGCCGCGACCCGTTGCACGCGTCGGGTTGTGACCTCGGGTCGGACTGACCCGTTGTCTCAACCGGGTTGTGGATTGGGTCTGGTTTGACCTGGGCTCAAACTTTGGGGTCGGGTTGACTTGAGATGGGCTGGTCACTTGGGCCGTCGTATGGGCTGCTACCTGGGCTCCTGTTTGGGGTCCCGGATGGGCCTATTTGGTGGGTTTGGGCTGGCACTGATGGCCCAGTCCGTTTTAAGTAAAAAAAAAGGAAAAGAAAAGAAAAGAAATAAAATCTAGGAAAAAAAAAAGAGAATAATTTTGAAAATGGAATTTTAATAGTAATTATATTTTATGGTACACCATATGGAAATAATTATTTTGGGAATATATATGGTAGATGATAATTATTTTGGGAAGTATATACTTATGAAATAATTATGGAAAGGGTATTACCAAAATATTATGCCGGAATAATATCCGGGTATAAGTAAAGTACGCTATTTTGACATATGGATAATAAATGGTGAATTATGAAGATAATGGAGAATTACCGGGGGAGTAACCGAGGCGAGTTTATATTTATTTTTCGGTGCACAGTATTAGCATGGCATTTGCATATCACCTTATGTGTGCATATTATTTGATTGATATAGGAGTTGATAACGAGCAGTTTGCTAAAGAACCGGACTTGGAATCTGTTGGACACTTCCATAATTGAGTAATCGGCCAAGGTGAGGATGGATAACCCTTGATATGTGCCTGTAATATTGTGAGTGATTTGTTGTTTGATTGAACTGCTGAGGTGATCCTTGATAGTTATTTGACTGCGATGGTTATTGTTGTTGCTGTTGTTGGACTGTGTTGTTGGACTTGTGGAAATTGTGGATAATTGAACTATTAATTGTGAATAATTGGAGTTATGAGATTGTTGATTGGTTGGGTCTGTGGATTAACTAGTGATAATGGAAAGTTGAATAACTTGAGAAAATGAATATTGGAAATTGTGATGATATATATTATTGTTGGTTACTTGATGATATGGACTGTTGATGTTGGTTCTGAGTGTGATTCGCTGATATTGTCCTGCTTGATTGAACTGCTGTGTTGACTGTTATTGGTTTATTGGATACTGTGTTGTGATTGATGTTGGATTGAGAGTAATTGATGCTATGAAACTGTTGACGGAGTGGTCTGTTGTATAACTTGAGTTAATAGGAAGTTGGAAAATTGGAATAAACTGTGATATGAATAATTGGGAAAAAGGAAAAATGGAAATTGGAAGTTGATTTGAGATGGTGATTTTATTGTCACGTGGTAAGTAGAGGTACGACCGGATGGTTTGAGACTGTTTTGTGGTGGCCATGATCTGGGTTACTTGTGATGGGCATGTTGATGCTGGTTTGATTGGGATGTTGATCCCTGAGATTTTTATTGGGATGTTGATCCCTGAGATTGTGATTGGGATGTTGATCCCTGAGATTATGATTGGGATGTTGATCCCTGAGATTGTGAATGGGATGTTGATCCCTGAGATTGTTATTGGGATGTTGATCCCTGAGATTGTTATTGGGATGTTGATCCTTGAGATTTGATATTGGGATGTTGATCCCGGGTTCTTTTTGATCTGGCACCATAAACAGGTTGATATCCTGGTACGACCTTAGCTTATCTGTGACGGGACCAGAAAGATAAAATTGGAATAATAATAAGGTCCTTGGTACGTTTGGGTTGAGTCTTTGAGTTTGGTCTGTCTTGTACGGTATTGTCTTTGGTATGGTTGTGACTATTGTCTGTAGTTCTTCTTTGAAGTATTATAGTTGTCTACATATCTCTGTTTATCCTTGGTTGGTGAGCACTTCGGACTCACCCCTCACCTGCGGGCTTTCATCCCGTAGGATGAGTTATTTGTGGTACAGGTTTGATGCATTCCAGACAGGCTGCAGAATTATCCCTTGGTTAGGACTTGGATCCATAGTTTGCATCATGTGTCGCATACAGTGTCTTTGTGAGTTATTCAGTCTTCCGCTGTGCTGTTTATTGCTATTGTTAGGCCATTGGGCCGGTTGAGTTATTATTGATGATCCCGGGTTCGGGTGATATGTTTTGATGTTGGGCCGAAGGGCCAGATTTCTGACATTTTTATTTTGGGCTGTTGAGCCCGAGTTTCTGTTGTATACACTGTATGTCGGGCTTTGTTTGGTTGGGTCGTTACAGTTCCGGCACGTGTTTACTGTGTATGGTAAATACGGGTCGGAGCGTTTCAAACTTTCATTACTTAAATATAGTCATTAAACAACATAAAAAAATAACACAAAGGAATACTACATATAAAATAACCTAAAAAGCTTAAACCGATAACAATCTTCTACGGAGTAGATCTGCAAGTAATAAAAAGATATGAGTATGACCGAAAAAGCCACAGGTTGTCTGGGGAATAAGATAGCGGTCTTCATGAAGAAGGGTACTGTTAATGACAGGATGCACCATCTAAACAACTTTCGAACTGGAAAATTGCTTCTATAAGCGGCCGAACCCAGCGACACTCTTGAATCAAAGCTAATGGCCCTTGCAGAAGAATTCCACCAGCAGAAGACATAAACAACGGGTTTAGACCTAAGAGCTTCCACCCACATACTAGATCTTCACCACGATGCTTCGCTTCGCCTTCTACCGATTTAAAGCATCGACGCAAGAAATTCTTGGGCGTGAACTTCTCGTCCATGACTTGCATACCGGAAAGCTTGGCTTTGCCCGTGGAAAGAAAAAAATAATCTCCCAAGGAGAGCTAATTTTACTCCCATATAAGGGTACTAGATCTACAAATATACTATAAAAGAAAGGAAATAAACTAAGGATGTAGGGGGGTTTGCCATGAATGGTGAAAAACCCATCCATGGCAACCCCCATTTTGAACTTTGGAGAAGAGAGACTAGAGAGTTGGGAGAGTCTCTCTCACTAAAAATTTGAATTTTGAACACCCACCTCATTAATAGTTGTGGCCTTAAACTCTGTCAGTGCTGTAACATTACATTTGTGGCCCACCACATAAAAATCACTTATCTAGTTGGTCAAAATCACTTACCTTAATATCCTTTAGATTTTTTTTGAACCAAAGAAGTCATGTTCATTAGCCATTAGCAGCATCAGCCGCTACAAAGCCACAAAAAGAAGCAGGCAGGGATAAACCCTAGACCCATAAGACCTATTCTGCCGAGCAAGTTTAGCAAGAGCATCAACAACCCTATTTAGTTTTTTATTTACATATTGAAAATGATATGAACTAAAACAAAGCAGTATATCTCTTTTCTACAAAACTAAAGCCTCAACCTGCCACTCCATATCAACATCCTCCTTTTATAGAAGGCACATCCTCCTTTTATAAAAGGTGCACCAAAACTGCCGAATCAAACTCAAAAATCACCTGATCAAAGCCTAGAAGTTTGGCTTTTGTCACAGCAGCCCACATCCCCCAAGCTTCTGCCATCAAAGGAGATACACTCGGCTTGACACCCATCATTGTTTCCACCAGTCTTCCTCTATCATTCCGAAACACAATTACAAAATCAGTATTGGCATCCGCTGAGAATGGTAAAGTCTGGTCTCATCTTGGGATTATCCAAGACTCTACCTGTGACTTCCTCCAAATTTTGCAATTTTGCTCAAAAGAAAGAAAAAAACAATATTAGTTAGTTGACTAAAGGTGAACTAAATAAAAAGACCCCGGAGAAGCCATCAAAATAATGTGAGCTTAATTAATTCACTTTATATACTCTTTTAATTTTTTGTTTTAATAAAACACTATTAGCATTAAAATAAAATATACAAGAATATGCAAACCTAGCTAATGCCCGTGAATAATGCTGCCGCAGGTGTTGTGAAAATGTACCTGTTGCATGATTTTTGCACCATTGACCATGGTCAAGAAGTAAAAATCCATTTACATGTTCTAATGAATTTTACAACAATAATTACATAGACATCCTACACGGAAGACTAGCACACCCTAAATCTTCCTTCTTGATCCCACCAAACCCCTCATCTGTCATCAGGGTCAAAGATTCTATAAGTGCTAGCTTCTCAGATTATACACGTGTGATGCGCCCTGCATTATTCATTAAGTTTTAGACAAATCACGTTTCAATGCATGTTAAAGATGAAAACTCTTTCTGCACTACACGAGGAATTTTAATTTTAGCTGTTTTCCTGTCGATCCCTGCTCACATTATTGATCGGAGCAGCAGATGCGGATTACATTTCTTTACAGGCAACTAATTAATGGTAATTTGGTGGGCTGAACTCCGTCTGCGTGCAGGTATTAGTTTTAGACTAATGAGCTGAAAACCTAGTGGTTTCTTGCATCTTTTGGAATTTGGACTAAAACTTACCTCTATAGTTTTAATTATACAGGATCTGGATGGAACATGAACGTTAAAGGAAATTGTGTGCATATATATACATTTTATACTTTAAGTTGAAAATAAATATAGTATACTAAATATTAAGGATTTCAAAAAAAAAAAAAGTTTTCTTCAACATGCATGGGAAACACAATTATTACTACATTTGATTACTCTATTTTTTGCTTGGATAAGACCCGAATATTGTTAAGTGTAATAAAAAACACAACGCCTTTAACTTGTGGTAGGTAGGCACAGAAAAGATATTTATCAGCGGGGCACGTCACACATATGGTATGCTGAGCCTGAGAAATAAAACACCAATATTATTCTTGGTCGGGTACGACACTAGCTAGAACATGCATATATAAATTACAAGAACCCAATTAATTAAACATCTTCCCTGAAAACATATAAAAACCTAATATATATATGCCCAACTGTCCAGGTAATTTTCCTCCTGCTTGTTAGAGAAGATATAAAGGGAAAAGAATCAAATTATCCTCATTACAATACTCCACCAAACTAAAATCCCAACTGTTTTC
This sequence comes from Turnera subulata, assembly GCA_028386065.3. NCBI lineage: Eukaryota > Viridiplantae > Streptophyta > Magnoliopsida > Malpighiales > Passifloraceae > Turnera > Turnera subulata. The sequence goes on from JAKUCV010004352.1 coordinate 43,458, forward strand.
ACTATCGTGTGATGCTATATATATATATGTTCAAAATGACATTTCACCTTAACTTTTATAGACACGGTAGGTGATAATTTTTCTTACCTATGTATTATATTTCGTCTTTGATTTGCGATGATGACGACGGATGAGCTGCTTCTTCTATTTGGGGTAAAACTTAGAGCTACCTCTATCTAGCTATGACTTCCAAGCCACAACGAACAGCTAGCGAACATATGGCAAACCAATTATCTTTTGTTGGTAGAATAGTAAGATATTTCACCCTTTTTTTAACATGCTATCTTGCATCGTTGCAGTAAAGTAACATATGGTGCGTAGCTCTTAGACGCCCCACAATAACTTTGCAGTTAAAAACAAGATTAAGGTGTTTGGTGAAGTCAATTGCGTCGTTATACTTTATTATTTAACTTTTACAAAAGATAAGAGGAAAAAAATTGTACATAAATTACTAATATATATGCATAATTTATATATGTTTTCTTTTCGTGTTATGAGGAAGTTAACTAGAGGGATTAGAATCACATAAATAATAAGAGAATTGTACTGCTTAAATATATACATATACAAAGTATTAGTTGATTTCAATTTAGGTGTTGTGTTTTGGAATCAGTTTACTGAAATATTTTTTAGGCTTTAGGCTTCCACATTGTTCGGAATTCGATCGTTTATTTGAACTTAATATTTTTTTTTTACACTAGGTGGTCATGACTTCAATTTATTTATTTATTTACTTATTGATTACTTACGGTCTCTAGGCGTATATATCAGCTCCCCTTATTTCATCCAGGAAAATATTATTCAAAGCTTCAGCTTCTCTGAGGTATATAGTGAAATGATAGATATCCATGCATATAATCACCATTCAGACGAGCATACAATACCCATTCATATTTCAAAAGCATACTTATACAGACAGAATTTCTCGTGACTTTTACGACAGAATTTCAATTTTTATTTTGAATGACGCGCAAAATGCAAGATTATAATCATAATTAAATCTTTGCTTTCAAGGGAAAAAAATGTCCAAATCCTAATTACCCATCAAAGCATTACATCGTAGAAGGACTCAAATTAGATTAAGTGGGTTTCTTAAGAAAAGCTCGCGGCTTCAATTTCAAACAACAGTGCCTTGATCCACTCACGAAAGCCATATGCTACTCGTACAGTCGTATATATGAGTAAAAAAAATGGTTCAGTTGGTTTTTCTTATAAAAGTAATGAGTGGTTGAATTGTTCTCTTTCTTTTAAGAAAATAAATTGTCGGATATGATTAAGCTAAAGCAATGATCTAGATTCAAATAACCGTCCATCCTAACTATGCCTAGGGCCTACATGCTTAATTAGAATCTCTTGCATGGTCAATCGAAATACTATATATACCTTTAACTTCACAAATAATTCAAACCCCCATATATATAATATTTGTCCTTTCATAATCTCTATCTTTATTAAGTGGTAGTAAACTAATCAATTCGATTCTCTTAATCATTCCATCCTTTATAAGAACAAATATATCTCGGCCACATAATCTTCATCTTTATTAGTACACATGTTAATCAACTAATAGAAATGCGGCCTACCTAAATCCTTGAGGACTTGCATATACTTTTTGTCTGGAGTTCAACTTTCAACCTTTGCATCACATGGAAAGATAACCCCGGTTGGTGGAATTCGTTTGTCGATGAAATTTATTTAAGGTGGTTGAGATTTCTAGACCAAACTTTACAACAATTCATGGCGAGGAATTGTGTGTTATGCAGCCCCAAAAATAAAGTTATTTACCACACAAAAAATAATACTACTAATAGAAGGTGGAGACTTGAGCTTGGTGTCCCATGCCAAGTCATTTCCACGTGTTAAAGAGGCAAGTAGGTCTCTTCTTTCGGTATAGGCACTAGATGTCCATCTTTTTTGGGTTAAACTCCATTGCTTTCCTGTTGGTTTTTGATTGTGATGGAAGACGAAATGTACCAGAACAATGGAGTGCGTCTAATTGGTAAGGAGGTCAAGTATCACACGATTAGGGAAACCCCAGCCCCATCGATTTGGTATTGAAAAACTGTAACACCAACAAAAGGTTAGCATATCATACAAAAAGTAAATAATAAAAGTATTATAAGTTTTCTTTTTTTTTTTTCATTGCCTCAAGAAACGTACGTAGAAGGAAAGGAAAGGAAAAATAAGAAAAATATTGGAGGGCTTTGTGGACTAAAAGGCATGCATGCTTTCAGGGCCATGTGATGTCAACTTTTGTTCATGTATGTACGTCTATCTTTACTCGCCTCTTCGAAAAATTCACTTTACACGCAGAACTAATCACATTTTCCCCATCCCCACGTTCGATGATCCCAAAAGTGCCTATAATATTTTGACGCATTGCTTAACCACAATTCCTTTGTTTTGAAGGTAGACACAAATGAGTTTTTTTTTAAAAAAAAAAAAGAGTACACGCAAGCTTAAGACTCATTAGATTTTGAGGAAGAATCTGCTAAACGAAAATCTATCGAATTGTGTATCCAAAGTTTATACATCTACTAACTTAATTAAGTTCTCCTCAAAAGAAACTTAATTAAGTGATAAAATTACGAAAAAAATAATCATGAGCCCATTATGAAGTGATAAGAACATATTTATCGTATCCAAATTTATCGTACAATAATTCTTATAAATTTGTTAATAATACCACTCATAATTAATTAAAACACAAGACCAGGAACGAATGTTAATTTCGATACCTCAAACTCATGACTCCTGATCTCACTATAATGGAAATATGTTCACGTAGGTAGTAAACATCTTCCTATCCGTGTTGAAGACTAGCTTTCCACGTTGGTATTACTAAGAAGTACGAAAGATTCTGGCATCTCACATCCTTATTCAAGATTTCAAACCAAATTCAAAGGAGTAGACTCCAATTAGACCTCTCGTCACTTGATCATTTAGATATTCTCTAGGAATTAACAGGAATTTAATAATACGGAGGAATTTGGAAGTTCACATGCATGCTTCTGCCTTAATCCAACATGACTAGCTAGTAAAGATCACCTGAAGAGAAGGTATATTGTTGAAACAGCAAAAGACCCAAGTAGGTAGTTTAAGCTCCTCACCAGATCCAAAATTGATCACTTTACAAGCTAGACATCCAGGTTGTCAGCATATACTCCATCCCACGTAAATCTGACACATCAGCGCACAAATTTTGACATGAACTAGGAAAATTTTTAAAAATACTACTGTCAACCCAAGTCGGTGGGTGTTTGATGTGTGATCATTTTCAATGGCATAAAACTTTTCCCTACTCTTTTCTCTCTCGGCTAAACCAATTCATCTCCCCTCCCTCTATAAATCAACCAACCCCTGCTCCACTATTTCTCCCCCTTTCTCCAACCCGCTAGCCTTGGAGATGCAACTCCATTATTCTTAACAAAAAGAAATACTAAACAAAACCATAGAGGTTTCTTTGTGCATTTAGTGGCATTCCATGTGCTCTGGAATCACTCTGTTTATGCTTTTTGTGTAACTAACCCCACCCTCCATTCCTTACACCATCACACTCCCTAGCTACGTATATAAACTGCTTTCATTCCCTTCTAGTAGACCTCCCTCTCCCTTTTCTCCTATTCAATTCCCCTGCTTATATTAAGTTGTTCTAGTTATATCATCTCATTTTTTATCAAAACTAAGTTTGCTAGATATTTTTTCAAATGGGTGAAGAGGCTAAGGTGATTCTCTTTTGCATGCATATAATCTTCTATATTCCATTGTTTTGGCCACATGGGTGTTCTTGTTTACCAACGTCCGTACTTGTCCGCATTTTCTTGTCAGGAACAACCCAAACCAGAGACTAAGCCAGAGGAGAAGGCAGAGGAGAAGAAAGAAGAGAAAGCAGGGGAAGAGAAACCTGCAGCTGAAGAGAAAGCAGAGGAGGAGAAGCCAGCTGAAGAAAAGAAAGAGGAGGAGCCAAAGCCACCAGCTCCTTTTGTCTTGTTTGTGGACTTGCATTGTGTGGGATGTGCCAAAAAGATTGAGAAGTCCATCATGAGAATCAGAGGTCTCTGTCTCATTAATTTGATCACATATTATTAAGTACTATTAACTTAGGAAATTAAAGTAAACCTTAATTTGATGATCAGTTAATTTTGACGCATTACACTATATGTTTTTTGTTTTCAGGTGTGGAAGGAGTCACAATAGATATGGCTCAAAACCAAGTAACCATCAAGGGAATAGTGGAACCTCAAGCTGTTTGTAACAAAATTATGAAGAAAACCAAGAGAAGAGCAAAAGTTGTGTCTCCATTGCCTGAAGCTGAGGGAGCGCCAATGCCCGAAGTAGTTACTTCACAGGTGTGTGTGTGTGTGTGTGTTATAAAAAAAATTTAGAAAATCCAGCATCTATTATCAATCCATTTTTGCTCTTCTTTAATTTCCATTATTACATTTAACCAACAGAAACTAACAGTTCTATTTATTTTCCTGTTATGGCGACATTCTGCCTTTAATTTGCATTAACTTCAGGTGAGTGGAGCAACTACTGTGGAACTTGACGTGAACATGCATTGTGAGGCCTGTGCTGGGCAACTTAAGAAAAAGATACTCAAAATGAGAGGTAACTAATAAAGCTGTTTTTGTTTGTTATTATTCATGAATAGGCAAATAACTAAATCTAGACTCATCTATGTCTACAGTTTGTTAACCACTAATTCGATAGCCACCTTTCCACCGGAAAAAAAAAAAAAAGCAATAGCCACCTAGCACGTACAAAGAAAAGAAACATATCACATGTGGTGAAAAGGCATCATTTTCCTTACGTTAATCAATTAAACAACTCATGAACCAATTGAGTGTGACTAATACTGAACAAACCGCAATGAAAGTGACAAAGGAATTCCATGTTCGCGGATAACTGATTCACACAGATGATACTGACACATCAGCTGATGCAACAAATTTTGGTTGGAGATTACATAATCCTGATCATTAATTAATCTGCACTTAATTATAAGATGAACGAGTATTAACCAATGGGGTTAGGCTCCACTGAGCAGTCAGGAATTAACAAATAACAGTATATTTAGAGCTAAAAGCAAACAGTATTAAATTTTGCCGTGTCCACCAGATTAAAGATTTACGACATATAAAGACAACTTTCTTTTAAAGGTTGGTTGTCAATTCGTGGAAACTAAAATTATGAAAATGGTAACACTGTACTACAATAGCAGAGATTGGCGATTTTGAGGCTAGATCATTAATAAAATACTCTGTTCTTGTGCATGGCAGGGGTGCAAACAGCAGTGACGGATCTAAGTGCAAGCAAAGTCACTGTTACTGGGACAATGGACGCGGAGAAGTTGGTGGAATATGTGTATAGGCGAACCAAAAAGCAGGCCAGGATCGTGCCACAACCGGAGCCCGAGCCAGAGAAGCAAGAGGAGAAAAAGGAAGAAGAAAAACCAGCAGAGGAAGCTGCAAAGCCTGCAGAAGAGAACCCAGAAGAGAAAAAGGAAGAGAATGCAGAGAAGAAGGAAGAAGAGAAACCTCCAGAAGGAGAAGCCAAGAAAGAAGAAGAAGGAGGTGAGAAAGAAGGTAATAATCCTGAAGGAGGCGAGGCAAAAGAAGAGGCCAATAAAGGAGTAGAGAATTACAATATTATGAATTTTGATGAGGAGAACATGAAGAGGATGATGTATTATTACCAGCCGCTGTATGTGATTGAGAGAATCCCACCGCCACAGCTATTCAGCGACGAAAACCCCAACGCATGTTGCATTACATAATCTTTAATCATGATACTACTATATCAAAAAATGCTTCTGGGAAATGTTAATTAAGTAATCGATATATGTAATCAAAATTCTGTATCTGAATGTACAAGGAGAAGCGTAATATAGTATTACCCTATGTAGTACCCTCTTTTTTATGGGTACATTACATAAATAATAGTCTCTGGTCTCTGTTGTTTTGTGTATGATGGAATATCTTTTCAATCTGACCCATTGGAAGAGAATAATGTAAGAATGTGAGATTGGCAGATGGTAACCAATACGCGAGATATGTATCCTACCCAAGTAAACCCAAAATCTCCAGTTTTATAGTTGATATGTATCTATCCAAAAGAAATTAGTGGTAACCACAACTAGCAATTAATCATTACTCTTCTTCTTGTCCTAAATAAAATACTTCTTGCTATTTCATTTATTTTTTTTCTTTCTGTGGATCCTATAGTAGCCAGGGCAGGCTACAGACTCGGACCAATTTAGATCCAATCATAATGAAAATTGTAAAGATTAATAGGTTAATATCATTAACTCCCAATTACATTGCCAAAACTCAAGCTCAAAATATCATTTTTTTTGCCCGATACTAGTTTTGTCCCCATTAATATGGATCCGATCCAGATTGCACGAATTTTGTCCTCAATGAAGGTTTTGTGTAATTACAGATATTACAACCCAATACTAGGAACCAAATCATTTATCAAGCTCATATTAATTATGTTAGAATAACTACAATAGTATCTACATTGGGGTAACTTCTTGCTAATTCCTATCACAGAGTCAAATGATGGACTAGTCGTTAAATAAGCAGTGGGCAGACAAAAATTCAATCTGTATGGTGGGCGATCACATGTGGAAATATAGAAAGGAATCAGTGGGTATGGTTATAATTAATTAGTTGAGGTGAAACACGTCATCATCCACTGCAAAATTAGAGGTGTGGGCAGCACGTGGGGGGAAATGTTAACCCTCTCTTTTTTTTTCTTTTTTTTTTCCAGTAGTAGTACTATGATTCAGTTTGTAGGGAGAGAGATGGATCCGAGTCGGGCCAAAATAAAGACAAGGGAGGGAGGCACCAGAATCCGGGCATCAAAGTTGTAACAACTGGCCCCCACTCTAACGTGGCAAAGGAATGGGCTCGGATACTTTGTTTTTAACATGACTTCTTTCGTCTTGTAACCGAGCCAAAAGCCCTGCACTTGGGCCCCACAATTCTTAAAGCTAAACATTTTCTTTGTCGCTTCTTGTTACGATGGCGTTTCACTGTTGGTACTATCAACCAATCGAATCCCTCAACGGCGTTTCTCTTTTATTACGTCGCTATTTTTGTTTCTTCGAATTCAAATGAATATCAACGTCATCTATACTTAAGTGATATTTAGGTGATGTTCTAGTAATGCAGTAGATAATTTGTTGTATTTCTTCTAAATTTTTTTTATTATTAATATTTGTGTTTCTAATTTGATAATAAATATTTGTAGCATCTGTAACCCATGCTTTACTATTCATAAATTTTTTTTCCCTCTCGCGGAAAGAAGCAATAGTAGTGTCATCATCGCCCTTTCCGTCCATATCCATACCGGCATCTTTTTCATAGAAGAGACCGTCTATTATAGTATAAATGTTCACCATAGTTAGCGCTACGCGCCATAAATCGAAGATCGCTAACAGGCTCAACAACTACCACCACCACAAGTGTGTGAAATGCCATACTTGATCATATTATATATGGATTAAAGCCCTTGTTAATCCCTGTGTTAGCCTTAGAAGTTGAAATCAATCCCTATGTATGATTTTGACTTTTTTTCATCCCTATGTTCACCTCATTTCGCCTATTTTGGTCCATTCGGCCGAAATCCGGTGAAAATTACTTACGTGGTAAGTTTTCTTGCAAAGGATGAGTCGTGCCCCACGATCCTCCTTTATGTTTTTTTTTTTTTCGGATTTGGATTTGGCCAAGATTAATTTGTTAATTATTTGGATTGTGGGATTTACAACGTCTCAAACCATTGTTTCCATGTGTTACATAGTTTAGGTTACTTGTACATACTGCTTTTTCTGTCATGTGGTAGGAATGAGAGTGTTGTGGAGTATCACATTGACTCAATGGCGACCTCATCAAGAATTAGAAAAAGAAGAAGTAGAGTAAGGTGAAGCATGACTGTACAATGTGTGGAGAAGGATGCTTGTTTGGAGGCTAATGGGAATAATGAATCATCTAGTGCAAAGGAGTAGAGTTCGATAAGGCTAATGTTGCTTTTACTCTCCTATTTATATTGAAACGCCCCGACCCGTATTTACCATATACAGTAAACACGTGCCGGAACTGTGACAACCCAGCCCAACAAGGCCTAGCATACAGTGTATGAAGCATAACCCTAGCTCAACAGCCCAAAAGTATAAACAACAATATGGCCCTACGGCCCAACATCAATAATAATGAAACTGGCCCAATGGCCCAACAACAATAACAATATGCACAGCGGAAGACTTAAACTCACTAACACTGTATGCGACACATGCAATCTATGGATCCAAGCCTGTCCAAGGGAAACGCTGCAGCCTGTCTGGAATGCACCAAGCCTGTACATGAAACAACTCATCCTACGGGATGAAAC
>JAKUCV010004352.1:52934-104124 GCA_028386065.3 Turnera subulata
TCAAACTAATAAAATCTTTAGATGGAATAATATAACTAATATAATATTTCATCAAAATATTAATGCCACTATCATAGTTCCGGTTCATAGGAAATTATATAAGCTCCTCGTGATCACAAAATAAATCATGTGCGGGTTGTATTTATATTAGACATAGTTAAATCCAAAATCGAATCGTTTTAATCCGTAGTTTAAATCGTTAACCCCTTATTTATATAATTCGTCCACGTGTTTCTCTTATTTATCGGTTTCGTTATTAAGTCCGTCAAATGCATATATATATGTTGCGATAATATGGGCTTCCGCACGTTCGGCCCTTTTTCGAGCCCATTTGTGCACCGAGCCCAAACCCGAGCACATAGGAGTTAAACGAGTCCAAGGAATTACCGAAGCATCCGTCCATCGAGTTCCGTTGCTGAAGACGCACTGTTCACGCCGGCAGACATCCGAGGTCTCGCCGGAAAATTCCTGGGGCTCGCCGGAAACTCGCCGGATTCCGGCGTGTTACTGTTCACAGCAGCTCCAAAACCAAAGTCCTCATTTACTATAGATCTCCCAGCCACAACTCAGCCTAATTCCACCACACTACGACAACAACAACACCCAACATCTTTGTCCCCAAAGCCATCAACGCCATAACAATTCAACACAAACAACCCGCATCCACCGTCAAACATCAAACAAAACCCAGAAACACCACTTTTCCGGCCAGCACCACAACTATACCCACGGCAACCCAGCAACAACAACATCATCAGCAAACATCCATCTCACCACAGCAAAAGACACAACCATAAGACCTGATTAGTTAGGATTCGGGTCAAGGTAACGAAAAAGAAAAGGAAAAAGAAGAGAGGAAGAAGAAGCCCGACCAAAGACTCACCAATCTGGGCTTTGCCGGCGACGATTCGAGGAAGAACAGGGTCCACTGATTCCTCTTCGTGATGGAAAACGGTGGCGACGATGCCACTCTTCCGTTCGGTAGAGGAAGCCAGCAAATGTGCAGGGGTAGGGGAGAGGTCGACTCCTATGCGTCCGGTGGTGGCTCGGCTCAGTCCCCCGGTGGTGGCGGCGACGACGTCGTGTAACGCCCCGAATTTTCAAAATTTGATTTTTTCCAGAGTTTTCGAAATTTATTCCAATTTTACCCTTGTGATATTTTCGAGTTTTAGTCGAGGAAATAAATTATTATTCCTTGGAAATGTTAATTCTAAGTTGGTATTGTTCATGGTTCGGGTCCCGTGGAAAACGGATTCGAGATCGGGGTGAAACGCGAAGTTTAACGGAGGGTACTATGAAACTACGTCGTTTTGGAATTAAAAAAAAAAGGAGGTAGAAAGGGGGAGGTAGAAGGAGGGAGGTAGAAACCGGTCATCACAGACCCACATGCAAATCTGCATAACACTTGCTAATCCGCAAGCAAATCCGAGGGGTATCACTTCCCGCTCGAAACAACCGGTCATCAGCACACAGTAGCCTAACTTCTACTGTACATTATCTTTTTCCACAAATTATAAGTCTATGTGTGCCATTAGTTGTGATTAAACAGGGTTGTGTGATAAAACATCTCAAACAGATAACCGGGTCTCCAACCCTCAACACATCACACCAAACACCCAGAATCACATCACATGTTATAAACCATAACATTCCAATCATCCAACTCATAAGCAAAAAGTACACTTAGGCACACAATACAGATTACAGCATGTTAGCAAACAAGCATGCAACTCAAACAAACCATTCCAACGAGCTCATGCAAACAAACATAAAGAGACATATAAAGTCACCTCAACGACGATTGTCCTGTGGAGCCTTTCCCAAAACCGATCCACCAGCTCCCGAGGTAACACTCGTGCCTGAATACCGGCACTTATACACACCACAAAACAGTTTTTAAAGAAATAAACAAAACTATGCATGAATGCCGATGTAAAGCTCAACTGAGTAAAACCCGTCCCAAGTTAGTCGACTATGTAATTCCCGGGTCTAAACCCGACTTAATGTTCTCATCACCAAACTCCGAGTAACGGGACCTAAGGTTCACCGGCTTACGCCCAACTAAGTCCAAAAAGTAAATTCCGAGCCTATGGCCCACTCTTTATGTCGTTTATGAATTCCCGGCCTAAAGTCCAATCTAAGCCCAATTACAATTTCCGGGCCCAAAGCCCACTTCCTTAAGTCCTGATTTAATGAATTATAGGATTGGGCTCAAAGCCCGTTACTTAAGGTTCAAGGTCAATCCGAGTCCAAGTCCATCCCGGCCTAAGGTTCTACCCGTGTCGGTATTTACCGGCCTAAGGTTCTACCCGTCTCGGTTTCCACTAATCACAATTAAATACAAATCCCAATTCCGAATTAGTACATGCCGTGAATGAATACAAATTACACATTAAAGTATACCGTTAAGTGCCGGAAATAACTCCCGAGTCTTCGCCGGAAAAATTCCCGAGCCTCGCCGGAAAATTCCCGAGCCTCGCTGGATTCCGGTGAACTCGCCGGAACACCCAAATCTGCCAGAAACGAACCCAACAACCACAACATTTAATCCAACGACAAAAATACCAACTGAACTTCATATCAACAGCAAAGAATTGGAAAGGAATTCCTTACCCGAAAACCACACAAATCAGCCGGAACCGTCCACTGCCCGGAGAAACACCAACACACCTGAGCTCCAATCACTGCCGACACACCACACCCGCAGCCATGCACCACCAGAAACAACACCGGCAGTGAACCACAACACACACACAAACCACGCGCACAAAGGCAACCACCAACAACAACAACCTACAAACCCCCGTCAAACCAAACCGGAGCAACAACAACAACCCCATTAAAACCCACACAACACGAACAGAACACGCCGGCCGAGAAGACCATCGAAGGAAGAAAGAAAAAGAAACCAACGAAGAAGAAGAAAAACGAAACAAAACTGAGAGGGACGAGGAGACCGGAGCTTACCTCGTCGGCGACGCAGCCGATGGCGAGAGAAAGCCACACGGGATCCTCACGTTTCGTCTCCAGTCAGCCGGCCTCGGCCCCTTGCGACTCAGTCGACGGCGGCGGCGCACGAAGAAGGAGGGAAGAGGGTTGTTAGCAGCGGCGGTTGTGGGTGTTAGAGGAAGGAAGAAGAAAAAGTGGGGGCGAGAGAGGAAGAAAGAAAGAGAAAGCAAGAGGAGAGTGGGAGAAGGAAGGGGGGTCGGCTGCGGCGGCTTGGAGGAGGAGAATAGAAGAAGAGAAAAGAAGGAATAGAAAAGAAGGGAGAAGGGAAAAGGGATTTTTAGGGCTTGACCAGCCCGAGCTCAAAACGACGCCGTTTTGAGCTTAGGCGTGGTCAACCCGCCCAAGTCAAACCCCCCCTTTTTTTTTTTAATTCCAAAACGACGTAGTTTCATAGTACCCTCCGTTAAACTTCGCGTTTCACCCCGATCTCGAATCCGTTTTCCACGGGACCCGAACCATGAACAATACCAACTTAGAATTAACATTTCCAAGGAATAATAATTTATTTCCTCGACTAAAACTCGAAAATATCACAAGGGTAAAATTGGAATAAATTTCGAAAACTCCGGAAAAAATCAAATTTTGAAAATTCGGGGCGTTACACGTCGTCTGGCTGCAGCGGCTGTGGAGAGGACACGGCGGCGTCGTCGCGTCGAGGAAGGAGGAGGAGAGAGGTGGTGGTGAGAGGCGCGGCCGTCGGATTTCTAGCTGTTGTGGGCTCCTCCGACTGCGAGGTAGGCGGTCGGGTTTGGTGGTTGCGGTCTTGGGTCGGCGGTGCAGGGGGAGGAGAAGAAGAAAGGAAAAAGGAAAGAAGAGATGAGAAAGAAAGGAAGGAAGGAAGGTGGAAGGGTGAGGGTGGCGCGAGGGTGAGGGGGAAGAGAGGAACGACGGTGGGTTGAGGGGAAGGAGAAGGCGAGGAGATGAGTGGTTTGGAGATATGGAACCGGTGAGGAGATAAGGGAGGAAATGGAGAAGAAAACAAGGAAAGGTGGGAGGGGTCAGGTCACGGTAGAAAAGTGTGGGAAGTGAAGATTAAAGAAAAGAAAGAAATAACAAAAGAGAAGAAAAGATGGGAGAAAGAGGAGAGGGTTCGGTGGTCACGGGTGAAGAGCTGTGGGCGGCTGGAAGGAAAGAGAAAAAAGAAAGAAAAAGGAGAAGGAGAAGGGAAGGAAAAGAAAGAAAAGAGAGAAGAAAAGTGGGACCCGCGCGGTCGGGGAAAAACCGGGAGAGAGGAAGAAATGTAGCCGGGAAGAGGAAGAGGAAGGAAAAAGAAGGAAGAAGAGTGGCTCGGGGCAATCACATTCGACCGGTCCGGATTCTCGCGTCGGAATCTCGTAAACGCAGGGATACTCCCGTCTTTCCGACAAATTCCGTCCCGAGTCCAAAAATATGACTTGGGCTCGGAAAATCCGATTAATTCTCCTGAGCGTCGTCCAAGTCTCGGAACTATAAACCGAGGCTCGGTTAGTTAGGAAGATGCTCCCGAGCGCGGGAAAACTCTCGGTTTCGAAAAACGACTCCCGTTTTACCTCGAATTAATTACCCGAGATTAATTCAACAGTAAATCACGGTAAAACAATTTCTACAGTCCCGATAAAAATCCAAAATTTTACCCGGGCTGTTACATATATATATATATATATATATACCAAAAGGTATAAGTATTGATTAACAATCAGACCTTTTGAGTTTGGTTTCACATTTCTTTAGAACGTTTCATATTCAACCATGCTATTTCATATTCAACCATGCTGTTTCATATTCTTCAGGTTTGTCTATTATTCCTTTATAATGTCTACCTTGATGTTTAATATTCTTTGTCCCCATTGTTAACTCTTCCAGATAACGGCTCTCTTCCAAAACGCTCTCTCTTGGTTATTGTGCCAACGCCTCCCTTCACCTTCAACGGCTAATTTTTGCCGGAATTCCTCCATGTTTGCTTGAGAACATGCCTTTTCATCATCTAAAAACACACCCACGAACAACACCAACACCTTTTCGCTACTTCCTGCCTTACTGTCTCAAATCCTTCTCCTCCTAAAAGTCTATGAGTATCAAGTCGGTTCCGGTGCTTTCATTACCGGAGATGCTAACTGTTCTCTTTCTCCTCTCTTCCTCCTGATCTTGCTTCTGTTCCCGCATTTGTTGATCTCAATTAAAGAGCTGGGTTGTGCCATCTTTGAAGCAATGCTCAACAACCATCAATCACCATGGATGCACACCATGTGTTCGACGAAATGCTCAGATGCACACTAAGTCTTGACGGTATACTTCAAAACTCTTCTCAAGGATAGTGGGTTTTATTGAGATCGTTTAGGATCTTTTAGAAAACCTTTCTTTGCAGTACCAGATTTTCTGGTTTGTGGGGTCTTGACCCTAAGTTTATCAAAGTTTTCTTCAAAGTTTTGCTCGAGCTTGTGCCTGTGTTGTTGGATGGATTTTAGAAGCAACGAGGGCAGTGGCAGAGGAGTGCTCGCCGGCGATGGCAGCGGCAATGACGACGGTGATGGTGAAGGTGATGGCGACAATCATGTACGGGTTTTGCTTGCGGTGGAGCTCCATCTCCCGCTTGGTTGGCGCAAGGAAAGGATGTCAAAATTAATTCCGAGTAACGAACAAATGCCGAGCTTGAAAGGCATTTATACAACTTCATGGAATTTGGGGATGTCGCTGGTCCTAACTAGTAATACATCGCCCTCTTCTCACATGTTGATTAGGTCCAATGTTATTGGCCTACACTCGAACACTGAGTCGGGATCATATGTCCTCTCCTTAAGCTATATCTATTTTATCATTGACTATGCACTTCTTATATTGGGTCGTTGTATATGGCTAGCTATATTTTGGTTTGTATTCATAGTCGGGTTGTATTTCTCCGGACAAACATTAAGTTTATGCCCTGTACTCATGTTTGTTTTTGGTAATGAATGAAATACCCATGCTTGCTGAAAAAAAAAATAATAATATTTTTTGTCCCCCAATACATGTCATAATTCTATGTATTGTATTTAATAGAGCCGTATATACTAATGTGGGGTTGGTCCAAGTGGTAAGCGATTTGGTTCTGCTTAAGCGAGGTCTCGGGTTCGAGTCCTCGTGTATGTAGAAAATTCCTATTCGGAGACTCACCCACCATATCCAGGTGCACGACGCGTGTCGAATCCGGATTAGTCGGGGCAAAGCTCCGGATACCGGGTAGGGAATAAAAAAAAAAGAATAGAGCCGTATATTGTGTGGGAAAATAGAAAGACTATTAAATAGTATATATTGTAATTGTTTTATGAATGGATAATCATTCCTCTAAAAAAAAATGTCAAAAAGAAATTTTGATTTTGATGAGAAGTAATTGAAAAGATTTTTTTTTTGTATTTAATGATATTTTTTTATATATCATATTTATTGAGAAAATGCCACATGTAAAAATTGCCACGTTGCTCAAATAATCTTAGTTTTCGTAAAAGATTACATATGTCAACACCATAACGAGGTCTTAGATTATATTACGGTTGTCATATGTTATTTATTGAAGTTTTTTACTTTTCCATAAATTATAATCCATTCTTTGCAACTGGGCTTGGCTTTATTTTGATATAAAAGAAATGATTGAAAGACAGAGAGGCTGACATATATTTTAACTAGTAATTTTTAATAATAAAAAGGCTTCAATTTTTGGAGCATGGGAAATAATTGTTGTTTACGTTATTGTATAACTTAATAAACGTTGAGAAGTGTTTTATGAATATTCTTTTCTCTTCAAAAGAAGTAACGAGTTCATAGTTGTTAGTTAGTTAAATAAGGTTTGAGGTTTGATTGTGAAAAAATTATGTATTTTATAACTTACCTTCTGCGCGCGAGAAAATAAATACTTGCTCGACTTTTCTTCAACAAGTTATTTAGGCCGAATGAAAACATTCTAAAAACAGGAGAAATTAGATGGTCCAGTTTTTGTGGAGCGGTTAGATAGTCCATATGTAAATGGGTAAATATGATGGGTTTTATGTTATAATAAATTTTGGATCCAATCCAATTCCAAGCCTAATAGAAAACCCAAATCCACCTGGAATCGGTGTCTTCCTAGCCCCCCGATATACAAGGTGGATGAGAAATTTTTAATTTTAAAACTCACAAGCACATTACCTTCAAAAACAGCAAAGTAAAAAAAAATCAAAATCGAACCAACCAACCAATAAAGAACACCAGCATGGGTCAGGGACAATCTGGAGGTCTGAACCGGCCGGGAGACCGGAAGCCCGACGGCGGCGACAACAAGGAGAAGAAGAAATTCGAGCGGGCGGCGCCGCCGTCTCGCGTGGGTCGCAAACAGAGGAAGCAGAAGGGCCCCGAGGCGGCCGCCCGCCTGCCCCCGGTGACTCCGCTCACGAAGTGCAAGCTCCGGCTCCTGAAGCTGGAGCGAATCAAGGACTACCTGTTGATGGAGGAGGAGTTTGTGGCGAATCAGGAGAGGTTGAAGCCACAGGAGGAGAAGGCCGAGGAGGATCAGTCTAGGGTCGACGACATTAGGGGCTCGCCCATGAATGTGGGCAATCTGGAGGAGTTGGTCGATGAGAATCACGCCATCGTTTCCTCCTCCGTGGGACCCGAGTACTACGTCGGGATCTTGTCCTTTGTCGATAAGGACCAGCTTGAACCCGGTTGTTCTATTTTGATGCATAACAAGGTACACTGGGCTTTTCTCTCTCTCTCTCTTTTTGATTTTGATTCGGTTCTCTTGGTGTTTGTGGTATTCTAGAGTAGGGTAATTTGATGGGTATTTGATAGCCAAGTGATTGTGGGATTGAGATATTATGTTCTAATAAGCAATTGAAAGACTACGAGATCTGTAGTAGTTTAGGGTGGTCGGTTTAACTTGTAGTGGGAGATGGTTATTGTGATATTGTGAGAGATTTCACAATATGTATGTTTGGAGGCCATTTGAATTCTTGTGGACTATGTTACCTGTTTTCATTATGTAAGTAGTGAAACACTCTAGCTTTGACTCTTATAGAATTTGTAGTCTAGGTGGATTGCCTTCTGTGATTTTTGTGCTTCTTGATTTAAATTTTTGTAGGTAATCTTGTTAATGTGAACTACGAGTAGCTTATGTTGTTTCCCTTCTTGTCAGGTGCTCTCTGTTGTTGGCCTTCTTCAGGATGAAGTTGATCCGATGGTGTCTGTTATGAAAGTTGAGAAAGCACCATTGGAGTCTTATGCTGACATTGGTGGTTTAGATGCTCAAATACAGGAAATTAAAGAAGCAGTTGAGCTTCCTCTCACCCATCCTGAGCTTTATGAAGATATTGGAATCAAACCTCCTAAAGGTGTCATACTATATGGAGAGCCTGGAACGGGGAAGACCTTACTGGCAAAGGTGTGTATGAAATTCACCAAATAGAGCTTGTAGATTGCTGGAAATTGATTGTGTGAATAGGTTTTAAAATTTGCCCTACGTTTCATATTAATAATTCAAAAGTGCTTTTACATCCTTTGCAAAGTAATTTCTCAGCCTAATTGCTTATGCAGCGTGCTAGGTAACATTTTGTGAGCTATGTGAGGGTGCTGTCATCCATGCTTTACATTTTTATTTTCTATCCAAAATTGGGAATTTTTCTGCTATCATTTGCTTTGGTGCAAGCTGCAATGGAACTGTTATGTCATTGGAATGACTGGTTTATGTCATTTTTGTTGTATCAGGCCGTGGCAAATTCAACATCAGCAACTTTCTTGCGGGTTGTTGGTAGTGAATTAATCCAGAAGTACTTGGGAGATGGCCCAAAACTGGTGAGGGAACTTTTCAGAGTTGCTGATGATCTCTCTCCATCTATTGTCTTCATTGACGAAATTGATGCAGTTGGTACAAAGAGGTAAAGACTGAAACTGTATTGGTTATTAATTGTTCAGTTTTTTCACACCTGAAAAGTGAAGAAATGGGACATGTATGTTTTAATGATTGTAACTTTCGAATGTTCTCATTTAATCTGTCTTTAGGTATGATGCTCATTCTGGTGGCGAGCGTGAAATTCAGCGGACTATGCTGGAATTACTGAACCAGCTAGACGGTTTTGATTCAAGGGGAGACGTTAAGGTGATTCTTGCAACAAACCGAATTGAAAGCCTTGATCCTGCTCTCCTTCGGCCTGGTAGAATCGATAGGAAGATTGAATTTCCTCTCCCTGACATTAAAACAAGGCGGCGTATCTTCCAGGTGAGCGGTTTTTATCATATATAGAGCGACAAAATAAGATCTTCCCTCAAACTAACTCTAAACCATTTTATAAGCTCTCCAAAATTTTTAGGATTGTTGCCTTTTTGGCTTCGTTGACTACCTAGTAGATTCATGATTTCTGTTTTGCCATCTATAGATACACACATCAAGGATGACACTAGCGGAGGACGTTAACTTGGAGGAATTTGTCATGACGAAGGATGAGTTTTCTGGAGCAGATATAAAAGCGATTTGCACTGAAGCTGGTTTGCTTGCTTTGCGTGAGCGTCGTATGAAGGTGAGGCTGAGATTTGTATTCATAAATTCTGTTGTCAATAGTGTTTATTTTTCTCTTGCTGCCAGTAGTGGGGTTATTAGATAGTTTCAGATCAAAGTTCAAGTTCTCTAATTTGATGCACTCAATTTGTGGTGCTTTAGTTTTCAACTGTCATAGGATATAGTTACATTTCTGTATGGCGAAAGACATGAGTAATATACCAATCTTTTTAGACATGATCGAGGGGAAAGGGGTAATTGGCTGCTTGTCATGCCTTGACGCCTTTTAGGAGTAAGATGCAGAGGCCTTTCTGGCCCCCCCACCCCTTCTGAGGCAGTAATTCATTAACTAAGCCTGTTAAGATCGTACTATCTGAATTCGATCGTGTAATCTGATTTTATTCTATCCCCTCACTGACATTGAGAGCCTGTTCTTGTTGGGTGCCAGAAGATTGGCCTTCTTACCAGGAACTTTAGAATTTTAAATCAATCATTTTTCACTATTTCTCTGCACTTTCAAGGTGTTCTAGAAGTTGCTTAGATGTTGAGTAGACATTTCCGAGATTATTGTTTCTGATTGCTGAAATTTGTTTTCCAGGTGACACATGCAGATTTCAAGAAGGCTAAGGAAAAAGTGATGTTCAAAAAGAAAGAAGGCGTACCGGAAGGGCTATACCTGTAGAAAGCTTGTTCCCATTGTGATTTTGACAAGTTCGTTTCTCATAATTTGGATCTGAATTGGTTCATTTAAGTTTAGGGCTCAGACAAAAATGTATGCAACGCTTAAATTATGTTTTCTTTTTTTCTTTCAGTTGCTTTGTTTATACAATTGCTCTATTTTCTTTAAAGCAAACAGTTCCATTGTCAAACTCAAACATGCTTGTTCAAAAAAAAAAATGAAAAAGAAAAGTGATCATCGTCAGTGCCAGTTTTGTTATCATGTTTAGGGGAGAGCAAAACTCCCGAGCCGACCCCATTGACATGATACCGTCGGCTCGGCAGCAGTCGGGACACACATGATACCGTCGGCTCGGCAGCGGTCGGAAGATGTGTCCCTCGAAGCATGGTCGGCTCGGCTTCGAACCGCCCCGCAGGCATGGCGGTAGGAGGGGGTGCAACTGTCGGTCGGTAGGTCGGTAACCGACGCTGACACCCAGCTCGGCAGCGGTCGGAAGATGTGTCCCTCGAAGCATGGTCGGCTCGGCTTCGAACTGCCCCGCAGGCATGGCGGTAGGAGGGGGTGCAACTGTCGGTCGGTAGGTCGGTAACCGACGCCGACACCCAGGTCGGCAGCGGTCGGAAGATGTGTCCCTCGAAGCATGGTCGGCTCGGCTTCGAACCGCCCCGCAGGCATGGCGGTAGGAGGGGGTGCAACTGTCGGTCGGTAGGTCGGTAACCGACGCCGACACCCACCCAACCCAATCACCCCATATACTTCACCCAAATCCCTAATTACACAAAATAATCCTAGTCAACCCAAAAACAAGACATGAAATCGAGAAGAAAAACAGAGTCACAAAATCCTTCCCAGACCATTTCTTCACCTTCTTGGTTTCCACCCTCAAACTCTTGGCCCTCCTAAGAGCATCCACTTCCTTCAATAGATCAACATGTAGAGCTGGGTGATCTCGTTGCGGACCGAGTCGATCTGGGTCTCCTTGAGGGAGACTCTGTTGAGGATGAGCTCTTCCTCGAGCCACTGCTTGAGGAGGAGCAAAAGGGTATTTGGGTGAAGTATCTCTGGCAGATCTTGATGTCGGGGGTGGACCTGGCAGATCTTGATGTCGGGGTTGAGAGAGTGAGATTCTCTGCCTAGTTCCAACCCCACAACCTCCTCCTCACCCTTCAATCTCCTCCCAGTCAATCCTCCTCCTTTTCAATCAACCCTCAACAAAATAATTTTTTTAATTTTTTTAAAGAAGAAAGAACACCCTCTCCACTCTCCAGGCCTAGTTCAGCCATGGCCTTGCTCGAGATCTTGATGTCGGGGTGGACCTGGCAGGGGCAGCGGCAGTGGCGGTGTGGCGGGCGAGGAAGGAGAGGGACGGGAGGCGGTTAACTTGGGAAGAGAGCCCGTGGAGAGTGGGTTTTCAAACTTGGCGGTGGCTTGCTTGACGAGGCGGTTGCGGATGGAGATTTCGTGGGAGGAGGAGCGAAGTGTAGGGGCGGCGGTGGGGGAGTTGACGAAGGCGCCGACCGGGGAAGGGAGGTATAAGGGGAGGAGTTGGAGCAGGAAGAGGGGGAGTAGAGAGGGAAGAGCTCGGTACTACTGGTGGTGGACCGGTGTAGGGAAGAGGGAGGCTTGTCTCTTTCTCTTGATTTCAATTTATCTTCTCTCAGATTTCTTTTTTTTTTCTTTTACATGTATAGTCGGCTCGGTATTGTCGGTATGCCGACCGAACCGAGTCGGTATCTTGTCGGCGTTGGCCATATGTATGTGCAGTATAAGCCGATCGGTATGCTGTCGGTAGGGGAGTGTACTCGCTGCCGACATACCGACACAAAAATCGGTACGGTAGCACCGAGCCGTACCGATTGCTCACCCCTAATCATGTTTGCTTGGATCTAATTAAATGGAACGGAATCAATGTCTGATTCCACACATGCCGTTAGTGTTCGCATTCTATAATCCCCTCGAAAAATTTTTCATTTCAGCATGTATGGAAGTTCAAGCCCAAGTTTGCTTCAGGGCATCCCCTGAACTAATTACATTTCTCGACATGAGGTGCACACTTAATTTCGTTAATGTGGATCCATCTCAAATTTCCTCTCAGGACTCCCTTTTTGTTTAAGCCATTGCCAAACCAGATGTCCATAAACAAGAGAAAATCATCCTCAAAGCCAAAACACTTGTGTGGCGCTAGATTCTCCAAGTAAAGCTCACATTTCACAATGGAATCACACGCTCTACTTGTTGGACAGCGCACTGATTTGGCACTGTAAGTTTCTTACATGCAGTGATTATAATCTAGGAAGGAAAAAAACAAGGGATCTCATGATTATTGCTTATTTAGGAAAGAGAAACAGTAAATATTGAATTTCGTTATATCAATATCTATTGTGTTTCAATTATCAACTATAAGATCCTATAAGTTAAAAAAAAAAAAAAACTATAAGATCCTATAAACTCAATAAGGGAAAGAGGATACATCTCCTGACTAAAATTGGAGAGGAGCCGAATACATGCCAAAGATCATCTAGGCCATCAACCAATCAAAAGTGATGATGCTGCTATACCATGACTTATGTTGGCAAAGAATAAGTTAACAGATATACTGTAAAACTACTAGCATAAATCAACTTCTAAGCAGTTAAACGACAAAGAAGATAAGAGTTCCTCTTAAGATTGCTCTCGATTCCCCGACCCTAACTTATCCACAAATAACTTTGTCTATAAGGAAAACAAACCCATTCCTCAGAAAAGAAAAAGGAAAACAAACGCACATGGGAACCGAACTTGCAACTGGAGGAGGTCTCATTCCCATACGAAAAGGAAGATCCATAGAATTCTATTCAATTCACTTTGTATTAGAAAAAACACAGTAGCTGACACATCTCCTCACTCGTCCAAGTCACTACCCTATCCGTCCAAAACAAGATTTCCAGCCTAATCAGCAATTCAGCACCTTTTTCTGAACATGGACGTCACAAACCAATCTCCCCTGAAGAACAGTAAAGCATAAACAAGAAAACGGCAAAAGGGAGGTAAAGGCAAAAAGAAAGAGGCCACTTTCTCCTTTTTCTTTCCTCAGGGAATCGAGGGGTAGGCGTGAGCTATCCACTAATCCATATTCTATATAAAGGCTTCCCAATATCCGAAACCCTGTGCCTGTATTGATCAAACTTGGATTCAAGAACAGGCAACAACTTGTCTCAAGAGAAGAAAAAGATTAGGAATTTAAAACGCGGGTTTAGTTTTGTTTATTTGGGAGTTAATAACTCGGAGGTCAAATGGCGAACATGCAAATTGTTCCAGCATGCAAGAATGTGGAGGCTCAGTATGTGGAGATGATGGTCCCTCTATATTCCTTTGGCTGTGAGAAGAAAGTCAAGAAGACCCTTTCTCAACTCAAAGGTAATTAAATTAATTACTAGCTTTATACTCACCAATTTCACGTCCACCCCAGATACCAAAAAACTGTAAACCAATAGCTTAATGCTCAAGATTTGAACTTCTCACTGTAAACAATAGCTTAATAATGCTCAACACTCGACAATTCCCTGATTCACATTTTATAGGCTTATAAATTAGAAGATGTTTTACGTTTCTGTTATCATATTACATAGCATATCTTCGTTTTCATATTCGATTAATCTATGCTTTACATTTAAGAGATTTCTTTTATTACAACATTTTAAAGAGTTTTCTGGTTCTATCCATGTTACCAACCGTTAGTGCTAAAAAAGCAACCAATGGTAACAATCGACAACCACCACTATCAGTATCAGCCAACAACAACAATCAGTAGTCATTCTCAAAGAAAAAAAAAAAAAAAACAGTAGTCAGTATTGGGTGGTCGAGGAATGACCACGACCCATAATCATCAACATTGCCGAGCACAAATATCTAGTTTGTTACTCACAACCACCATATACATTTCCAATTTAAAAGTTGTGATAGGCTATTTGATCAAACGTTGAAACTCTTTGTAAACTTAGAAAAAAAATTCTATGGATTCCAGCAACTTAAAAGGGAAATCTTTTTTTGCAAGAAATAAAAATTTATCAAGGAAAATTCGGTTTTTTAGTTTTTGTTTTGGACTCTTTTTCATTAATTTTTTTTGGGAACAAGACCCTTTTCAGTTTTTAAATTATTTATTCATCAATCTCTAACCTGGGATTCCACAAGAAGGTCAGTCATGTGGGATGGGCCTTAAATGTGTCCTGGCCTTAACATGGACCCACAAATGAACAATGGGCCTGCTAAAGACAGCGTTATTATGATTTATTGGTGGCCTATTATTGAGTGGGCAGCGAATTAGGATAGCCACAAGTTAAGGATTTTACCCATCATTGTCTGTGGGCCGGCTCAAATTGTTTGTAGCTCCGCTATTATGCTCAAATAATGCTTTTGCAATCTACCTTGATATATTATTGATAGAGACCCAATAATAAGTGCTTGATTTTATAGATATGCTAGATATGCAACTCCTGCCTTGTATTTTCAACATTTATTACCATAACATGAAACAAGGTTGGAGGTATCTTGCTTCTTGCTGGATTTAGTTATGTATAGACGTCGAAAGTTGGAAGACTGACTTTTTTGAACAATGTTGTGGCCTAATCTTGTAACAATTTTCTTGCAAAATGGCAGGGATTTACTCTGTAAATGTGGACTATTATCAGCAAAAGGTGACGGTATGGGGAATATGCAATAAATATGACGTACTGGCAATCATGAAGACCAAGAGAAAGGAAGCTCGCTTCTGGAATCCTGAGGACTCCATTGAATTGGAAGAATCACAACCACCATCACCACCACCACCACCACCACCACCACCATCATCATCTCTTCTAAAAAAAGACTTGAAAAGATCTTTGACTATAATGAAGGCTCGTTCTTTGAGTTTAAAAGCATGGAAAAAGGTCTTCACTAGATCAGATTCCTTCTAATGAAACCTAGCTAGCTAGCCAATGGAACAATGTATGTACATTAATTTGCAAAAACCTTATTGCGTTTGATTGGCCTTTTCCCATTTGTAAATAAATTCGCCTGTTCAAGCATTCCGGCTATCTTTTTCGTGCTTGTTCCTGTTGGAGGTGGATTGTGTCTTGTTTTTCTTTGGTGTTTTTTCGGAGAATAGAGTTTTGGACTTAACTAATATGTCTTTGTTCCATGCATTTAGACTAAACAGTTCACATTGGCTGTTTTAATTTGAGATGGAAATACAAATATATGCATTAATAAAACACTCCATCCTGGGCGTCGTGGTCTGTCCCCGAGTCTGATTGTCATGAAAAAATAGGCACTAGCATAATTTGAGCGTTCTTGTCTAGATTATATGTTTTAATTTTCCATTTACTAAAGCATATCTATAATGATACGTATTAATGTATACACTAGTCCAGGGCATGTTTGGCTGATGTTTTGGCTTTAGCTGCAGGTTCAAAAAAAGAAGAAGAATGTTTTGGCTTTAGGAGAGTGAAAAGAGAACAAAAAGTTCAATAATGTGTCATTTCTTTAATCAAAGAAAGGGAAGATTTATCATTTCTTTAACTAAACAATAATGCTATTCCCTAGCAAATTCATGTCAAATGGGTGGATTAAAAAAAAAGGATTTGGTGAAGACTAAGCTAAAGCTTCTTTAAAATAAGGTCTTCAAAATATTTCTGTTACACAGCACGCTCGATTTGGGGGTTTTCAACCTTCAACTTTTTCAACCAATCTTGGTTGAAATCAGGCTGCAAATTTTCAACTTCAATGCATAAGCATGAAACCAAAAAGGAAGAGTAGTTAACAAAACGGGTCCTACATTCCTATATATGGTGCCAAATCGTCCACAGATTGCAAAATTTCAAGCCATTCCATTCCAGGTCCACCCACGTTAGCCTATTTCTTCTCATGTCGCCTCATCTTCAAAACTTTATAACCCCCATTGATTTCGGGTTTTTACCATAGTTTTTTGGATAAGCCATTTGTCTATTGAAATTCCATTTTCTTTTAACTTTCACGCAAACCAGTCACCTCATCTTTAAAAAGGTTGAAGCGTGATATTACAAGTTTCTTCTCCTCATCCTAATCTTGTCACCTAATTTTCGAGAGATTGCTAATTGATAGGATTGGAGGAGAAGTATAGAAGTCACGGAAGAGAATAGGCATGGCGGCATAGCAAGCAAGCATATAAAACGTGACCATTTTGTGCAATGATTGCAAATGTTTACCAGATTTTGAAGGTTAGGAAACTAGCAACTCCGAAATTGGTCGAAGTACATAAATTTAATTCACAAAAAAATATAAATTTCTGTCAAGGTGTAGACATGATTCTTTACTTTTTGATGTAATGTTCTAGCCAAAATAGGAAGGTAATCCTTTGGCGCATAAGTTTAGGTAGCCGACAGCAGTAGCTAGAACCCGTAGGTACTTGTTACTTTTTTCTTCTTTTTTTTTTTTTAAAAAAAAGAATAAAGCACATGAATAAGGAAAAAATGAAGAAAACATTATATATAGTTGGTCACGGGTCAATTATATTGCATCGTCTTATAAATTTGGCTTCATTTCGCCTAGCTACCTTCAACCTCAAACTCAAAAGTTCTAATCAGACTCTTTTCTTTCACCACCAGCAAATTAACACAAAAGCCCCTCAAAACCCAGGTGATCATCAAGTGGCTACAAAGCCTGCAAAGAAGAAGGAAAGATGATAACAGTGGCGAGCATGGCAGAGCTTTTGGAAGAATACACGGTGGCCTTGGCAAGAATTACAGAGAGGCTGTACTTAACACCAAGGCGAGGAAGAGTTAGTGGTTTTCAGGGTCTCAGGAATTTTCGTTTTGCTTCTTCACCTGCCTTTACTCAAGATTCATCTTCTTCTTTCATTGTCTATTTCTGATACATAGTTTAGCAGCTTTGCCGCCTTTTGATTATTGAGATTACATGGTTCTGTCTGCTGATACATGTCGTCCTCTAGAATCTCCTAGTGGACATTAGCTTGCTTCATGATTCTTTCATTGGCCGATATTGTTCCGTTGCCGCTCAGGCCAACCTTGCAGTCTTCAAAGGTGGTGTTTCCTTTTGATGAAATTTTGTAGTGTTTTTTTTGTTTTTGAGGGAATGATATTCGTGTCCTTGGGCAATTATAATATCATTATACAGGTTGACGACATTGCAACGTTGCATGAGTCCCTACAAAAGAGACAAGTAGCACATTTTCCTGCTTCAATTTTGGTGGGTTTAGATCCTTTGTGGGTTTCTCTTGTTCGGACATAAAGACATCAAAAGTAATTAACAGTACAAATAAATGATAATCAAGTGGATACACTAGATAGCTTCTAGCAAACAATGAAGTGATGAGTTCACCTGACCTTGCTTCCAATTTTATGACTTCCCTTTGAGGGAATGTTTTGTATCGCTTGAACTAGATAATGTGAGCCTGGCCCATTCATTTGTATCCTTCTTTCTTATGTAATTTGTTTATTTTAATGGTCGCTTGGGTCCTTTACCTGATAGAAGACAAGGTACAGGACTTTGATAGGTATAAATGGTAGATTGCTAAACAGATGAGCAGTTTAATGAAACGGTACCCTGAATGCCATCCTTGTTTAACTAAAACAAAAATGCCATCCTAGTTTAACTAAAACAAAGGTTAAAAAAAAAAAAATTGAACAAAAACAGCAGTGCATACTGCATAGCGAGGATACGGCAAAAGGAAAAAAAAAAGGTCCATAGCGAGGTTTGTTCGTTCAAAAGACAAAAGCAGTGTATAGCGAGCATGCGAAACTATGATGGCCTAGTAATATATAACCTTTTCTTTTTGTATCTTTTTGATCCATCTGAAACCAATACAACACTTTCTTCAGTTTTCTTCTCATCGAAGCAGGAACTAAAAAAAAATAAAAAAAAATAAACGAAGAAAAATGTGCTAGGCTCCAGAAAAGTGTAAATGTTTGCTAAGGGAAACATAGAAAATATTGCTGACTTGTCTTTTAAGGAACCTGATATGCTTTTTTCTTTCATAAATGTTTCATGATGGATATCGATTCATCAACGAAATATCCCTCAAAATAATAAGCATGAAGAAATTGGTTCCGACAAAATTGAAAATAAAAGTTTATCCAGATAGAACGGTTCTATTCCCCATATCATGCCTCCTTCAAATGATTCTTCCAGCTGCCATTTAATCTAGTTGATATAAATTCATTTACTAATGTCATATTTTAACTTTGACTATTCTTCTTTTGAAGGTAAAAAATCCTCATATAAAAGTCGCATCTTATCTGATTCTTTTCCAGTTACTGTGCTTAGAAAAAGTCTAAGCCTAACACAAGCTAAATAATTCATACCCTGAATGACCAATATTTTTTCGTTTTTTTTTGAGGTTTTTAAAAAAAGAAGATGAAGAACTTATGCAATAAACTACTGCTACTATAGCAAGCCAACAAAGTTGAAAAATGCAAGTCATAAGTTCAATTCCTTTGTACTCCAACAAAGATTGCAACCCACAATAAAAGGCTCCTTATAGGTTGCTTAAAAATTACGGCTTCTAATTATCTGTAAACAGCAAAGATTCTAACTTGATTCACCTTTTTAGAATTCAAGTTTTATTTGGTTGATAATCACTAATTATTATTATTGATTTATCGGGTCAATTGCTATACCCATATGGCCGTATTCAAGATAATAAGTAAAAAGAGGAAAGAAAAAAAATAAACAGAAAAGAAGATAGTCAAGAAATGAATCTTTCAACTCAGTCCCAAAAGGTAAGACAATTATAACAAAAAGTCCTCTAGTTCCAAATGCTCACGATACCCTCCTTTCCGTCTTCTGCCGTTACTTCGTTTTGTCCCAAAAACCAATCCAAAGCGAAACACAAAAAACAGAGTTCCAGGAGAAAACAAAGACCGAAACAGAGTGACATAATAAACTCTTCACTTTCTCTGACGTGAAAAGGAAAGACAACCCTGTTCCGTTCTTTGTCTCCTTGGCATCATCTTCCTCTGGTAAGCCAACTAACCACTTCTTAACATTTTTCGTCCTTACTTTTCTTCTATCATAATAATTTTTTTAGCAGATTTTGGTGAATTGAATTGAATTGAATTGATCCTGGTTTTTGTGTATTATTATCACTGTAAAGATTATAACTTTACAATGAATTCTTGTGGGTTTTGATCAGTTGGTTGACTCAATTCTCTCCTATCTCACCATATCACTAATTATCATAAATTTGATGAGATGATGATGATGGGTCATGGGTCTTACGGTCATGGAGGATCTTCCCCTTGCTCATCAAATTTGTCAGCTTTAGCTCCTCCTTTCACTGTTACTGCCACTGGAGCAAAGCCTGTGACAAACCCACTTCTCGTGGATTTGAATGAGCCGAATTATACTGTCACCATAAGCCCCTCTTTGCACAATTGGGTTAGTCATGGCCCTCACCCTCACAATTCCGAGCCGGATTATTTTCCTGTTCCTAACTCAGATTTTGGTCCTATTCCTTCGTCCAATGGGTATGGATACTCGCCAATCCCTATCCATGTGCCTCCTTCAAACCCTCTCGCTTCAGCATCAGCTGATGCAGGTTTGTATGGTAGCCTTTTTGAAGCTGAACCGTATTACCCATCATATGTTTCGCCTGCACTTGGTGATGATGGCCCCCACAAATCTGGTTATGATTTGCTCTCTACTTCTCATGTCGCCCCATCCAATGGATCCTCTCATGATGATTATGCGCATAATGTTCCTGGTTTGGAGCATATGAATCACTGGGGCATTGGCAGCGGCTGGTGGGAGGCGCTCCCAGATTGGCAGCAGAGCGAACCAGTGAAACTTGATGAGAGTTACTGCTCAAAAGAGAGTTATACAAATCAAGGTAGCTCATGTCTCCACACATATGTTTGTTTGTTTGTTATTGAGACTCCAAAACTGCTTTCTAGTTCATGCTTTAATGTTTGTTCGTTTGTGCCATTGCAACTTTCTTTTTATACTCAACCTTGAACTGAATGTTCTGTTCTCTTTGTCTTTTTTTTTTTTTTGGTTTCTCTCCCATAATGTTACTCTCTTTACAGTGTTCATGATTCCCTCAAGTTCAGTCACTTATCTTGACTTTCATGCCTCGCTGGGTTCCATTAAGTTGCCGAGTTTGAGAGTCTTTCTTCATGTAGGAGCTGGACTTGCCTCACTTTAGTCTTTAGAGTTCAATTTCATGCCAGGTGTTTCTTGTCATTTGCCATTGAAGAAATATGTGAGCGAATAATGCAAAGCATGCTAAGTTGGTTTTTTAAAGGATGGAAGAAGCAGAAAGATGACAACCCAATAACCAACAAATTATCTTTCTTTTCTTTTTTATGTATTTTTTCTATTTCTCAGTCGTTTCTCATTTTATTTATTCTCTTAACTCATGTTCTTTGTAGGCACTCTTGTGCTGGTAAGGTTCTGCTACTTTACTACTCCATAAACCTGCTTCTTAGTGTATATTCTTGATGGACGAGTAATTTCCTAATTATAGGTTATGCGAATGTAATTTTTTTGTAGTGTTTTGTTATTTTAGCATTTTTAACTTCACTATCCATCTGCATTCTGCTATGAAAATGGACCATTCACTGATTATTCTTCTCTCTTCATATCTGTCTACTTCTTTGCCATTTTCTTGGAAGCTAGTTTTGGCATTGTGAGTATGAAAACATTGGAAAATATAGGTTATGGTAACAGTAATTTTTGTAGAGTTACTTTTGTTAACGCCTGCTGTGATGTGATTTCATGTCTCTGAAGGCATAAGCAAATATGAAGCCGCTTCCCATATCATTGACATGGTAGGTACAGAGACGTGCATGGAGGCTGGAAGTGCAGGAAAGCTAGATTATAACTCTTTCCTTGATGAAAATCTGAAGTTCGGTCCTTCCACTTATGCAACAACATCAAACACTAAAGCAACTTCGGATTCATATTCTCTGGCTCCATCCTTAAAAGCAGTCAACTACAAGAGCCAGAAAATTCCACTTGTCAATTCTTATGACAAATCCTTGAGGAGGCATGATGAAAGTCCAAATGATAGTACAGCAGCCATAAGGTCTTTGCCGCCAGTTATCATTCGAGCACCGGAGAAAGAATCATGCTCATTTAAAAATACAATTGATGGAGACGACAAATGCTTGAGGAGGCATGATGGTAGTCCAAATGATAATGCAGCTCTCTCAAGGTCCTTGCCACCTGTTGTCATTGGAGTACCGTCACAAGATTCATGTTCTTTTGAGAATATAAATGATAAAAATAACAAGGAGTTTGCTGGAAATAATTCCGCTCTTGTGAAGGAGCCTCAACCATATAAAGGCTCTGCACTCAACTTTCACTTGGAACAGAATCATCATGTTGAAGAACATCCAAGAAGCAATATTCCTGCTGTGGATTCTGTGCAGCAAAGTTTCAGAGCAACAACTGAACTGAAATATCCCCGTACTAATCTGGATAGCTCAAATCAGGCTGGTTGTGGTAGTGAGGCCTTTATTCCTATAGAGAATTCTTCTGAGAGTTTAGATCATTACAACCCTTCTGTAGACTCACCATGTTGGAAAGGAGCTCCCTTTACTCATTGGTCTACATATCAAGCTTCTGAGGTTGTCACTCCACAGAACACGAGAAAAATTGGAGCTTTTAATGGCATGAATGATCGAGGCCCTCAAAGTTTCTCACTTGCTTTTAAGGATGGTGTAGAACTCTCCCCTGAAAAGGAAAGTGAAAATTCATTGCCTCATTATGATAGGAGTCTGGATTACTCTCTAGGGTCTTCTTTTGAGAAACACTCATTTGGTCGTAACATGTTATACAAAGAAGGACTTAATGATGATGTGAAATTTGGACAGCATCTTATGAAACCAAGACATGATATCCATGAACCTGGAAAAGAAAATATGCTGTCTCACAAATCAATTCCTACTTGTGATTTTAAACATCTCCACAGTGAACAGAGAAGTCTTGATGAGGGGAAAAGGACCTCGGGCAAAACTTTTGCCCCAAGGGATTATGTTGCAGATGACAAGAAAAATATCAATGATGAAGCTGATGGTTGTTCATCTCATGTGCCATTCCATGCGATAGAACATGTATTGTGCTCACCTCCATCAGCAGAAGATGCTCTTTTTAAAATCACCAATTCCGATGTATCAATGCCAAAGAGATATTCCCAGATGCTAGTTAATACAATGCATAACCTGTCAGAACTACTCCGATTTCACTGCTCAAATGATGCCTGTGAATTGAAGGAAGAAGACTGTGAGGTTCTTAAGAATGTGATTAACAATCTCACAACTTGTATAGAAAGGAAAGTGGAGAAAATGGGTCCCACACAAGAATCACTTTATCCTCAGAGTATTAACTCTCTTGGAAGGTTACCAGAGCTTCGTAAGGTATATCGTGATTCTGTGTAATCTCATCCTGGGACTTATTTTGATAGATTTGGAATAAAACACTGCCTGTGAATGTCTGAAACTGGAGAGGGAGAGTTTTGTTCAAACTCATGCCTGGAGTTTCTTGGATATACTCATTCAAATTGCATTGTTTTTAAGTGAAAACATGGGGAAATTGCGCACTAGTCAGTTAGAAAAAATAAGAATTGATGCTTGATACAGAAGGTGAACCAAAGATGCTTGAAATAGGATCAGGGCCTTAGATGTGTAAATCATATGTCCATCATTATCTTATCCACGTCCATTTTGTTTCCATTTTCTGTATCCAATTTCTGATGTACATTTATATCTTCTCAGAAACTATCTATTGGGTATGTATCAATTATTTAACACTAAGCTAAATCATGTACTTATTTTTCAGGATAATAAGACTCGGGTGTTGAGGGTTGATGCTGCTAAATGTCAGGACCAACTTGAGTGTCAGCAAGTTCAGGAAGCCGGCAACATGACCCATAAAAATGAAAAATTCTCAAAATTTGCAATCATGGGGGATGCTGCAGATTTAGTGAAAGAGGATAAGATGACCCAGGTACACTTCTCCTGCCTTTTCCTTCTCTATCCAAAAAGATGAAACGAAAATGTGCTCATTCTTGATGGATAAAGAAGCAAAGAAAGAATTGAAGAAAAGCTTCTAATCTTTTACCAATATAAATAAGAAAATGGAGCATAGCCACAGTAGAAGCCTGAGAGTGTTCTTGTTGAGATATGTCTTGCAGGCTATAAAGAAGGTACTTGCTGAGAATTTTCAAGATGTGGAAGAAACACAGCCACAAATGCTTTTGTACAAGAATTTATGGCTCGAGGCAGAAGCTTCATTGTGCCTGCTTAATTCTACGGCTCGTTTCAATCGAATGAAAATGGAAATTGAAAACTACAACTTGCCAAAAGAAAATGGTAAAGTTTGTCCTCAAGAAGCCTAGCTCTATGAAATTTTGCCCTTTTCTTTTCTGGCTAAGCACCTTTTTTGGGTTTCATCACTTTTCCAGATTTACCAGAAAATACTGCAGCTATGGAGAATTTCTCGAGGTCCAAGGTTATATCTGATATGTTTTCGACCAGCAGAATCGATGTAGCTGTGAATAAGAATGGCCCACTCCTGTATAGTTCCGTTCCAGATTCATCTTTATCTGCCGCAAGTGGCCATTCGGACGATGTTATGGCCAGATTTCACATCCTAAAGTCCCGGGTTGATAACACCAGTTCTGCGAATACCTGTGCTACCGAGAAATTGCCAGGTTCCAAGTTTTCAACTGAGAGCCAGATTGACAAATTGGCACATGAAGCGAAGGATACAGAAGCAAAGAAGGAGGCTCTCATCCCTTCGTTGGGCATAGTTAATTCTACTGCCTGCTGTGAGAAAATTGAAACAGAAAATTGCGATGTGCCAAAGGCAAATGGTAAACCTTTCCTCTAAATTTCATGCTATTGAATCTTGTTATGGGTCCTTTTTTCTTTAACCAAACTTCTGGATATCATTTCTTTTCCACAATTACCAGAAAATACTGTGTTTATGGAGGATCTCCAAAGCTCCAAGGTTATATCTGATCTGTCTTCAACTAGCACAATTAAGGAAGCTGGAAATAAGAATGACCCACTCTCAGATAGTTCAATTCCAGGCTCATATTTGGCCGCTGCAATTCGTCATTTCGATGATTTTAGGTTGTTCGGCTCTGACATCCTCAACTCCCGGGTTGACAAGAATGGTACTGGGAATGCTGCAGACAAATTGTCGGGTTCCAAGTTTTCAACTGAAAGCCAGATTGACAAGTTGGCACATGAAGCAATGGATACAGCAGTGAAGCAGGGGACTCCCATTCAGGATTTCTCCATGTCCAGTACAACAAGCCTTACAAATAATATTGACGCGTCAGTTCTGGCTAGATTCAATATCCTGAAACGGAGGGATGACAATTCAAGTGATGTAGATATGGAAAGGAATCAGCTGGAAGGTATTGATTTTGTGAATGCTGTTCCAAGAACTCTTTCACCGATAGGTAAAG
Organism: Turnera subulata; assembly: GCA_028386065.3. Taxonomy (NCBI): domain Eukaryota; kingdom Viridiplantae; phylum Streptophyta; class Magnoliopsida; order Malpighiales; family Passifloraceae; genus Turnera; species Turnera subulata. The sequence continues at coordinate 77,535 of JAKUCV010004352.1, forward strand.
GTGGATTGAAGGATAAAATCTTTGATGTAAGTATGGAATCTGTCCTGCAAAGTAGTGATTCCAACTCTGATGAATTCAAATCCCCCGTGAAGGAGTTCCATCTATTTGTCAACGACGATCCAGTGGCACAACCTCGAACAACCTGTGGGCTTGGAGATCACCTTCATGCTGGTTGGTGTGATAGCTCCTCATCTGATTGGGAACACGTATTGAAGGAGGAATTTGCTGGCAAGAACTGTTGAAAGCAGGATCTTAGTCATTCCTCAACGATAATGACATATTTTCTATATTTGCTAAAATAATATGTATATAGTATGACTGCACATTAACTCTCATGCTGTGGAAAGTGCTTGACTGCTCCCTGATAATATAGAACGCATGGACATAGTTTGATTTTTGTAAATTTATGTGTGCCTTTTTTTCTCTAAATAGTTGGACTTATCAATCTGAGCTTCTTCTCCAGTATTTAGCTATTAGTTCCCAGTATTGTGTATTGGCATGTATATCATAGCCAGCCATGAGGCCGAATAGAGTTAGTATTCACAAATTCCAATGAACTTAGTCCATAGTTTTGGCAGCGAAAGGCTAATTCAATCAGTCACGTTACATGTCATAAGAAACTTATTTCTCAGTAGGCTAACAGACATACTTGTTCCTGTACTTAACACTGCTATAATTGCCGAGTTTCAGTGCTAGGCTTCTTTTGCACCCTTTTTAATTAAAATGCCAATTTGGCAATTATCTACAAAAGTGATTAGTAGAAGCTGAAGCATTCAATTAGGAGCGCAAATCGAGGGATGCTTTCATTTAATCTCACAAATCACGTTTTTGGAATACTATTTACAGAATACAACACTAAGTGATAGCTTTTTTCTGGGTAGGGAACAAATCACATCAGAATCAAGATCACAATATCACTGAAGGTGTCTTTTCTTCTACTTTAGAACGCACTTGCAACCTTCTGGCCTATACTGTAATTTTAAACAATGATTTTCCAGCCCAAGTGCCTTTACGCCTGGCACAAAATGCATCAAACAACAATTCCGGTTATGCCAATAAGTAACACAGTCCTCTTCAACTATAAATAGACACAGTTTATGTGCAAGCCTGATCACAAGCTAGAAAAACTAGTTGGAAATGAGTCCAAAGATGCTAATTTCTCAACTTTGGATGATTTGTTTATTAGTCCTTTGTTGTCAAAATGTTAGTCCTCAGCTTCAAGTTGGGTTCTATGGAAATTCTTGCAACTTAGCTGAGCTTGTAGTTAAAAAAGCGGTTCGAGATGCTTTTATTAAAGATAGAGGGATTGCCGCTGGTCTTGTTAGATTGCACTTCCATGATTGTTTCGTGAGGGTGAGTAAAACACTTCATTAGTATAAGCAAACACATAGCGTGTCATTTCAAACGTAACATTAGACTCTTTTGAAGTACTGGTTCAAAACCAATGCATACTTTAAGCTAACTAGTGAGTACTTTCATTTGTTAACTTCTGGATACAGGGTTGTGATGGATCTGTGCTAATTGATTCCACCCCCACAAACAAAGCAGAGAAAGACTCTCCTATCCCTAGCCTTCGCGGGTTCGAAGTCATTGACGATGCAAAAGCTAGGCTGGAAGCCATAGCCCAGTGTAAAGGAATAGTTTCTTGTGCTGATATACTCGCGTTTGCAGCGAGGGATAGCATTGAGATAGTCAGCCTGCAATCCCTTGGTTTAGCTTTTCTTGTTCTTGGTTCTAAGTAAACATATGGTACTTAATCACATATTTTTTTATTCTTTGCATAGACCGGTGGGTTGGGATATGATGTTCCTGCAGGAAGAAGAGATGGCAGAGTTTCTCTGGCTTCAGAAACATTGACAAACTTGCCGCCACCTACATTCAACGTCACCCAACTCACTCAAAGCTTTGCAAATAAGGGTTTTACACAAGAAGAAATGGTTACACTCTCTGGTAATTCTCTTACAACTATACTGCCACCTTAGTTCAAAATCATGGGTAACGATATGACAACATGCAACTCATGTACTTAACATACCTACCCTACAGGAGCACACACTATTGGCCGAGCACACTGCAGTTCCTTCAGTAGTAGACTATACAGCTTTAATAATGTAACAAACGCTCAGGATCCAAGCTTAGATGCAAGTTATGCAGCTTCGTTGAAGCAACTTTGTCCCAAGGGAAGCCCAAACCTGGTGGTGCCAATGAACCCTTCAAGTCCAACCAATACTGACGTGGGTTATTACGCTGATGTCCTGGCAAACCGAGGCTTGTTCTCATCGGACCAGATCCTCTTGACAAACGCACAAACAGCCAGACAAGTGAAAATGAATGCAAATAATCCCATGATTTGGAAGCACAACTTTGCTGCGGCCATGGTGAAGGTGGGACAAATTGGTGTTTTGACAGGAAACGCAGGAGAGATTCGGGCCAAGTGCAGGGTGATCAACGGCTAGAGTTAAAAGAGCGGATTGTTGTAGTCAGTAAATCATGAATTTGGATGCTTCAGCATTGTTTGTTTTCTGTTTTGCTGTTCTTGTAACTGGTTTAAAGTACTGATCAGCTGCTAGCTACTTCTAAATGTTATTTATATGTCCTAATTGAGTAATGAGCTGAGCTGCATATATACTAATGACTTTGTAGTTCAAGTAATGAAACCAAAGCAAAAACAAAAAAAGTATGGGGTTTGCATTTGAGTTTGATAACTAGCGAAGTGCGGGTGCGTTGAGAATTTGAATTTTCTAACATACTACTTCATTAATATTACTTACATCGCAACTTAGTAATTTATTAATATGATTTACACCTAAAAATACATATTTTTTAGAAATGAGGGTCAAGTAGAAAAATAATAATTATTTACATCACAACAATGGCAATTTTGATATTAGAAGTTATAAGAATAAACAAATCTTAAAAAAACAGAAAAAAATTAAATGGCAATTTTAATGTTAAAAGTTATAAGAATAAGCAAATCTTAAAAAAACACAAAAAAAGTTTGAGGAGAATAATTTTTAATTTCTCTAGCTTGCTTGCAATAGGAGAAGAGAGATATTGGAGTGTCTTTTATTTTTTTTCTTACCTTTTTTGAAAAAAAAAAAGAGATGTAGGATAATTGGAGAGAGTAAATAGTTTTTTCTGTCCCTCCACTTTATCGATTTCGCATTTGTTGTCCCTCTTCGTTTTTTTTCACTCATGTCGTCCCTCAACTCTTGATTTACCGGGTCACGTGGTCCTTTTTACCTGCTGCAGCAGGTTAATAGCTATGGAGCTGACAAGTGGTAGTGGGGCCCACACATAACTTATTTATTTAATCAATTTTTTTCTAAAATCAAATTTTATTTTTAAAATCCTTTAAAATAAGTAAATCTTAATTTTCCTCATTATATATTAGCATCATCCACTGTTTGTTTTTTTTTTAATTTATAGGTTAGAATTAGATATGGCTCTCTCATTGTTTTCGTTTTTTTTATTCTAATTTTGGTTAATTTTGTTCAATTTCATTAACCGGAATATTATAGAGGGATTAGGTGAGATGATGATCATATTTAATTTTTTTCTCAATTCATATTTAGAAATTAATATTTATTTTTTAAAAAAATCTAATTTAAATAAAGATTTTTAAGGCTTAAATTCTTGGAAAAATATAAAAAAAGATAAAAAGAATAAAAAATTGTATAGATCATGGGCCCCACTACCACGTGTCAACTCCACAGCTACCAACCTGCTGTAGCAGGTAAAAAGGACCACCTGACCCGGTAAATCAAGAGTTGAGGGACGACATGAGTGAAAAAAAACGAAGAGGGACAACAAATGTGAAATCGATAAAGTGAAGGGACATAAAAAAACTATTTACTCTAATTGGAGATAAAGATAGGGGAAAAGAGATGTAGGATAATTGGAGATGATGATAGGGGAAATAAGAAAGGATGACGCAGTTGAAAAAGATGGTGCTAGCGCAGAAGTATAGTAAAATCTAATGAACCACTGTAACGATATGCTTACCGTTTTTAATGGAGGGCCTATTTACAATCATTATCTAAATATATATTTTATTTTTATACATGGGGGGTTTTTATGGAACCAAGTGGTTTCTTCACTAACCACATTCTTGCAAATCTGTCAGTTCACATGAGCCAAAGACTACAAAGATAAGAGTAAGAGAGAGTGACACAGTAATTTTAGAGTGGTTCTTCCTCACCAAGTACCTCCACTATCACTTAAAGGGTCCTTCTTTTAGGATTTCAAACACTCACAATCTTAGGTTTTTGCAGGATCAGCCTTAACCGTTACAAGCTTTTGTAGGAGCAGCTCTAACCTAAGCTTTTCACAGGCTCAGCTCTAACCTTTACAAGTTTTTCCCAAGCTAAACTCTAACCTTCCCTCAAGTCTAACTCTAGACTTGAGTGCCCAACAAAACTAACCCATGTCTTGCCTAAAAACTCCCCTTTCAAAGGATTGAACACAAGTGTAAGCTCAAGATGAAGAACATAAGTGCAAACACAAGTTTGCAGACATACAATCTCTCTCTCATATGTTGGGCTCATCTTCAAGGATGTTTTTGCTCTTCCTTATATAGAGCTTGAGTGAGTGGGAGTAGGTAGGGACTCTCTCTCCAATGGCTAGTTGCACCAATAATGCTCCATGGATTAACCAAGATACTCCACAAGTTGATGTTGGATCCATTTTAGGAAGCATACTCTCTTTGCAGCTCAATAACATAAAAAGATTCTATTTCTAGCAATCCGGAACCACAAGTGAGGACCACAATTGATAATTGAGCTTGGAGGTGAGAGACAAGTGGTTGAGGTCTTCTTCTCTGTCTTGGACCACTGTCAGTAGCCGTTGAGGTGGTTGGAAGTTGTCTTCAATGCTGTGAGGACCACCATCCACTTGCGATAGGACTACATGAAGTTGACAACTACGTGAGGTTTCTTCTTGAAACCAAACTGGTATGGTTTTTGAATTGGTTCTTGTAAGAAACCAAGTTATCTGCCTTAGACATTATCAACACATAAATGAATTCTAAACAGGAGTCTGATTAGTTTGTTAATATTCAAAATCAATGTATAATAATTCACTAAACATAATTGAGCATTAATAATCATATTAAGCCCATGTTTAGGCTAATAATTTTAAGATAATATTCTATTATAATTTTAAAATTTTTAATTTTACTCAGTGAGAAAAATAATTCTTTATTTATTTACTTACAATTCAAATATGCTCGCAGATGTCAATCTGCACATCGGCCTAAATTCGACACGGTTACAAACAGGTTAGGTTGACACAGGACGACTTTTTGACAAAACCTCCAAAAAAAAACTTCTGAAAGGAAATGTGTGGTTTGCTTTTATCTTTAGTAAAAAAACATGTATAGTTTTTTTTTTTTGAGAATCAAAATCAAATCATTGTATTGACTGGGTTAGGATAGCTCCTAACAAAAGTACATCAAGAGGATGCAGAGAATCTAATGCCCCAATAGGCACATTGCTGCTGCATATCAAGAGAAAGAGGACGAAGGCTTAAGGCCTGTTAGTCCTTGAAAACGTAATTGTACATCAGAACATATATCAGTAACTAAGCAATCTACTGATCTACAACAATTTGTGAAGTGACGTCGATTCCTTTCCCTCCAAATATGGTAAATGCAAGCAACCCAGAGAAGCCGAAGTATCATAGATTTGATATTCTTCTTCTGCAGATGAGATTTGGCCCATTGAAATTCAGCTGGCCAAGCTCCAATCGGTTTAGTAATCGAGCAGCGCATTAGTAATTGAGACCAGATAGCTGTAGAAAAGGGGCACTCGAAGTATATATGATCTCGAGTTTCATTAGAGCAAGGACAGAACAAGCAGACAACATTAGTCACAATCCTCCAACACTGAAGTCTGGATCGTGTAGCTAATCGATCAAGGATAGCAAGCCAAGCTATGAAGCTGTGCTCGGGAATATATCCTACTGACCAAAGCAACTTAAACCAATCAACACGGGCATGTTTGGTTCTTATATTTTCCCAGGCACTTTGTACTGTAAACTTTCCAGTGGGAGTAAGCTTCCAATGTACTTCATCAGGGCTATGAGTTGGAATAATCGCAGCAGTATCAGCTTTAATCTGCTCAATCAGGGGCTGCCGAGAAGTAGGCCAATGCCAGGAGAAGTCAGAAATAAGGAAGTTAACCTTGGCTTGTAGGGGAATTTTGGATCCTGCAAGAAGTCAAGGAGTAAGAAGTGAGGATAGAGGCCCTCTTGGTAGCCAAGAATCCCACCAGGAAAAGGTATTGCAGCCATTTCCAATCGTATGACAGATGGAGTTAGAGAATTGAGATCGAAGCTTTAGGATTTTTTGGAAACTCCAGGAACAATTTGCGGGAATTTGAATGCTCCAAATACTCCGCTCTTTTATGTAATAAGCCTGAATCCATGCTACCCAGAGGGAACCAGCCTGCAATAAAAGGTACCATAAATTTCGTGCAATACACGCAGTATTCCAGTCATTGAGCTTTTTAATTCCCAACCCTCCTTCTTGCTTTGGCAGGGAAAGGTCAGACCAAGCAACTTTGGCCTTATAAGTGGAAGAACTATTGGACCATAGAAAGGCTGCACAGTGTTGTTCAACAGCCTTCAGCACAAGTGAGGGTAGAATGAATATGTTTGCTCAATAGTTTTGAGTGCTAAATAGAACTGAGATCACTAGCTGAATCTTCCCCGCAAAAGATAGGAGCTTTGCATTCCAGGAGGAAATGCGAGCCATAATTTTATCAACAAGAGGCTGGCAATGCTGATAAGACAGTTTGCCAGATATAAGAGGAACCTCGAGATAGCGAACTGGTAATGCTCCTTTACGAAATCCACAAAGCTGAAGAAACTGATGCTGTTGGTAATCAGAAATTCCTGCAAAGAATGCCTCACTCTTTGAGGGATTGAATTTGAGGCCCGAGAGTGTGTAGAATTGTTCTAAAATCTAGGTTACAGCTTCGGATGCTTGGAGACTACCATCAGGAAAAATCATAAGGTCGTCTGCGAAGCAAAGATGTGAGAGAGAGATCTTTGAGCAACGGGGATGATAGGGCAGTCGATTCGATTCAGTTGCTTGATTCAGGAGACAAGAGAGAATTTCCATTGAGATGACAAATAGGTAGGGATAGTGGGTCACCCTGCCTCATACCTTTGCCTCCACCAAAATAACCACACAAAGAGCCATTAACTGAAATTGAGTACATTGGTGTAGTGAAGCATACTCGCAACCATCCAATGAAACGAGCAGGGAAGACCATTGCCTGAAGAACATTGATAAGGAAGGTCCAGTCTACAGAATTGAACGCTTTCATAAGGTCAATTTTCAAGGTGCATCGACCTGAAAGCCCTTCCCGATGATAATTATGAACCACCTCGTAAGCCAGGAGGACATTATCTACAATTCTGCGTCCAGAGATGAAGGCGGACTGATTATTACTGATGAGATCAGGTAAGCATTGTTGTAGACGGTTAGCTAGCACTTTGGAAATGCATTTGTAAAGTGTAGAACAGCACGCTATGGGCCTGTAATCTGTAATTTTTTGCGCATTAGGGACTTTGGGAATCAGACTTATAATGGTTGAATTGATCCCCTTGAGTAGCTTTCCAGTTCTGAAGAACTCTTGAATGGCATTAGTAACATCTTCGCCAATAACAGGCCAAGCCGCTTTGAAAAATTCCATAGAGTAGCCATCAGGCCCCGGCGCCTTGTTAAGGCCAAGAGAGAACATGACTGCCTTAATTTCCTCTGCAGAGATATCAGATATTAATATAGCTTTTTGTAAATCTGTAGTTATACGCCGAATTATACTCCAAAAAAATGAAGTAGAGCCTCCAGTAACTCTTGGGTCTGGCTTACCCAGAAAATCACAATAAAAGCTCACAATAGAATCAACAATCTACTTTGGGTCAGTGAGCAAAATTCCGTCAGGCCTGAGTAGAGCACGGATTGTGTTTTTAGCTCTGCGAGCTTTAACTACACTATGGAAAAATCGGGTGTTTGAGTCCCTGCAAGCAAGCCAGGTGATGCGCGAACGTTGCCTTAAGAATGATTCCTCTGCAAGTCTGAGTTCAGCTAAGGCAGAAAGAATCCTCTGCTCTACTGATAATAGTTCAGTGCTAAAAGAACCAGCATAAAGCTGAGTTTGGATGGAATGTAGTTCCTGTTCCAAGAGAGAGATACGAGTATGGAAATCTCCATAGGCACGTTGATGAAGAGCTTTGAGACTAGGTTTTAACAATTTCAGCTTGTGCCAGACTCTATACATGAGAAAACCATCAACACGGGGCGCTCCAAGTATCAGTGACTATAGAAAGGAATTGAGGGTGAGTAACCCAGTGGTTACAGAACTTGAAGGGTTTAGGGCCTTGATAAGCTGCAGCTGAAGTAATAAGGTAGATAGGACTATGATCAGAGACACCTGGATGTGGAAATGTCACTGCGCTGTGAGGAAAAATTGTGAACCAGGCAGCATTAACAATGAATCTATTAAGCTTTCTAAAAATCGGATTATCTAGCTACCGATTGGACCACGTATAGAAGGATCCCGTGTAGGGATGATCAAATAATCCATTGGAAGATAAGCAGGCCGCAAACTGATCTATGTCTGAAGATATGTGGGCAGTAGGAGAAGAGGATTCTACAGCACGGAGTACAATATTAAAGTCTCCAAGGAGACACCAGGGAGAGCTTCTAATTGAAACTGCAAATCTGTCAATGTGACTATATAAGGAGGTAGCTCGAGCCACTGCAGAATTTGCACCATAGACAAAAGTGGCATAGCATGTGAGATGCTCACGAAGACAGCAGACAGAACAGTGAATAAGCTGATCAGTGGTGTCTAAGACAGTTACATCAAGCCACTCGAACCATAATAGCCAGATGCGCCCCAATCTAGCTGAATTGTAATTATGAGTAAAATTCCATAATGGGAGGAAATTCTGTCTAATTTTTGAAGCATTAACCTGCTGAATTTTGGTTTCTACCAGACAAACAAGGTCAACCGAGAAAGAATACAGACACTGTAAGACAGCTTTACGCTTAGTAGGGTCATTAAGCCCTCGTACATTCCATAACAACCACTTCATTAAGTTGGTAATATGATAGAGGCACTGGTCCCACAAGGAGAGACAATGGAAGTAGATAGTTGCTTAGGCCTACCTCGACCTCTTCTAGGTTTAGCATCAGCTTTCAAGGTTTTAGTAGTAGCACCAGCAGCTGCAACTTTAGAGTTCTTCTTAGGAGGGTCTGAATTAGGGGTAGGTTCACTGACAAGCAAAGAGGGTTGAGAATAAGAGACAGTCATTGCATCATTATCTACAAGAATAGAAGCAGTATGTGCCAGAACAGAAGCTTCAGAGCTCTTAACTGGGATAGCTTCAGAAACAGGAGGTACAGGAACAGGCTTAGGAACCCATTTTGTAGCAGGCCTCTTAACAAGAAAAGTAAGCTGGTGGTGACCCCAATTATGGCACAATTCACATAGCTAAGGTTGCCAGGAATAAGAAACATCTATAGTATGATTACGGCCATCAATAGAAACAGTGATATCATGAAGAATGGGTTTAGAGTAATCAACCTCTACACACACATTAACTCGCTCTGAAAAGAGACTGGAGCAATCCTGATTGAGATGCAGGGGTTTCCAAATCACACTTGCAATGTAACTCAATCCCTCCTATGTGAGCAACTCCAGTGGGACATAATTCAGTTGGACCCAGACAGGGATAAGAGAGCTTTGAAAATCAACAGCTTTGAGATTTGGAGACCATTGGCGCAAAAATAAAGAAACACCACCTACATGCCAAGGACCACCATGAAGTGCACGGTGTAATGCTGCATCATTGGGAAAGTGGAAAAGAAAGAGCCCGGAGTGATAGTGAGAGACTTGAACTGACCCTTGTTTACCCCAAAGCTTGGTCGCTATAGCATTAACAAATCCCAATTTTGGTGCTTTCCCCATAAACTGCCCAACAAGACAGAGAGAGAATTTCTGGCGCCCAAGCTCGAGTAGATGTGGTGGAATAGTAATGACATTAGAATCAGCAGCAAAAATAGGAGGCACAAAGGATAATGGTTGATGAAAGGTTTTAGAATTACCAGTAGCCACAGAGGCCCAGGATTTAGTGTTAGCAATTGGTGTAGGAGGTAGCTTAGGGGCCAGAGTCTGTCCATCCGAGACTACAGGAACAGAGAACAATTGAGCATTAGAGGAAACCCTAGCCCCCAAATTCTTCTCGACTGGAGGACCAATCGGCCCTAAATTCCTGGCTGAAGCAATTGGAACTAGTAAATCGATTGGAGCAAGCACAAAAGAAGTCACTGATTTCCCCTTTGCCTGAGTCCGCAGAGGAGCACTAGCTCTCAGCAAGAGATCAAGTTGATCAAGATCCAGAGCCATAGCAGGTTTAGCACATAGATCACCATTGGAATCATAAATGGGAGAACCAGTTTCAATGGCCATGGAGATAAGGAGATGGGGGTGAATGAAGGGAGATGGAGGAAGAAAACTGCCGCAAGAATTTTCCCGAGAAAAAACATTGAAGGAACAGGATTTTCTTGAGAAAATTTTTAGAGAGAGAAAATTTTAAAGAGAGAAGGTCTCGCGGTAAGTAAACACTAGTAAGTAAAACTACTAGATAGATATGTAAAACTACTAGATAGATATGTATAGTTTAGTTAGTATATAGATGATATAATTTGTAATAAATATTTTTTTGGAAGATAGATATGTAAAACTACTTGTTCTATTTAAGAAACTGATTCGTTTTTCTGTTATACTAGTAAGTTGCCCGCGCTTCGCTGCGGGTCTCAAAATATGTCCAAAATATTGTCCGTCCTCGTGCTATATTAAAGAGCCTAATTCTTTCGGTAAGGATATGCAACTAAAAAGAAATCAATTACCATTTTTCCTTTTGTTCTTTTTCTTTCCACAAGTAGAGAGTTCTCAAACTTTCAAAATTCCATAACTTTAGAATACCACCATCAGCCAACCTCTTGTTTTGAAATAGACAATGACCTGATGCACCATGTCATGTCTTACAACTTGTAATATTACCAAGCTTCCAATGCTTCACACAGTATCCAGTATCATAAAAGAATGAATTTGCAAGCAATACAATTAAATACATATAGGCAATAGTTTGTGGAGATCTCTCCGGAGAGATAATTAGACAAAATCCTATAGCATCATCTTTAATCTTGGGGCCAACTAAAAAAAATGAAAAGTATAGAGAAGATTAAATTGGGAACAGATGGACATAATATACAGCTTCCTGGGGACATTAGAAAGGATTTGTTTCAATGAGAATCAATAAAACTCTAAGCATGACAGCCAAAATGGCCTTACCTACAATCTAGAAAAGGCCTTTAATTTTATGCTTTCAGAAGGAAAGACACCGATTTATCCTGAGATAGTAAATCAAATTATCCCCTAAAATAGAAAGGGGAAAAAAAACTCAGAAATAATGAAAAGTGGACGCAAACTCATAAATTACTTTATGGCCATAAAGTAATTGAAAAGTTCATTCTTGTTACTATATTGGGTGCAAGATGGTAACAGCTGTGGCAGAGACGATGGCATTTACAGAAGATCTTGGAAGAGCAAAATAATCTGTGAGCCAGAGACAGCCAAAGACTAGGTAGAAGTTAAGTAGCAGCAAACTGTTTTCTTCCTTTTTTGTGTGTGTGTGTTGAAACTCGAGTAGTTAATTACCTATGTTTCAGTTAAGAAGATTCGTGAGAAATAAAAAGGAGGCCTGCATGCCAAGGGACACTTGTGCCTATAATGGACAGATGGATGGAGTAGATTATCTCACTTTTGATAAAGACCAAAAAAAAAAAAAACCTAATAGAGCATATCAAAAGGGCAAATTGCCTTTCCATAGCTATTGAGGATAGATTTGATAATTTACTTGAATAATTCCGCAATCTGTTCACTTTTAGTTATATAGTATAGATATAGATTATGCCAAATCACCTGTGGAGGAGTTCTATCTGTTTGTCATTTGACAATTTAGTGGCACAACCTCAAACAACTTGTGGGCTTGAAGATCACCTTCATGCTGGTTGGTGTGATAGCTCCTCATCGGATTTGGAACACGTATTGAAGGGGGAATTTATTGGAAAGAACTTCTGAAAGCAAGATTTTTGTCATTCCTCTATAAATTTTATGGTGGGACTCCCTAAGTAGTATTAGCTGTAAAAAATATTAGATCTGATGAATTAGGATTTTCCCTTTTCTCTCATTCTCTTAGAGAAAAACCCTAGATCTACAACTTGGGGCTGCCGCTGACTTTCTTCCGGCGGTGAGCCCCCATCAAAATTTCTTTCAACTAGCTTATTTTTGTTTTTGTTTTTAGTTTCGTTGGTTTACTCTCACTTTTTGTGAGTTGGTTTCTCTCCCTCTGGAGTTTTCTCACCTTTTTTGGTGTTTCAAATAAGACTATGGGAGCCAAAGTTTATGGAGGAAGATTCGATTTGAAGAACGATTCCTTTTCTGCTACAGAAATTTACCAACAAAAGGATATTTTCCCCCACAGGTATGTCTCAAATTTACCTGTTGGCATGGTGCTTGCTGCACGGACCATACTGGATCTAGATCTGATGCTCGCGAGTATGTCGCGAGTAGTGTCCTTTGTAAATCCTCTATTGAAGGAGATAAATCACGTTGTGTATTTTTATGTAGTAGGTTAAGAAGAATTCTTTTGTTGGATTTTTCTTATGCTTTTGCTATATTAGATCTTCAACTATGTAATTTCAGATCTTTAGATCTGTTTATATGAATGAAGAATGATCCTTTTCTTAAAAAAAAAAAAATAATATTAGCTGTGAACCTTATCATAGCTTTCATTAGAAATAATTGTATGATTTAAGCATATTATTTATTATATATATTTACTTCTTTAATATTACACAATAAATTAAAAGGAGAAAGGGAAATCTTTAGGGATAAAATGAAAAAATAAATAAATCCTAACAAGAAAAGAGAGAACCTATAGAATATTTTATTAACATAAAATTGAGGTTCACAACTAATACAACTTGGGAGTCTCCATAATAAAATTTTCCGCCATCCCCCGATTACTAATGAAATATTTTCTATATTCGCTAAAATAATATGTATACAATATATAGTGTGACTGCATGTTAACTCTGGAAAGTGTTTGACTGCTCCTGATAATATAGAACACGGCATACGGCATAGTTTGATTTTTGTAAATTTATGTCTAAATACTTGGACTTATCAACCTGATCTTCTTCTCCAGCATTTATCTCTAGTTCCCTGTATTGTGTGTTGGCAGGTATATATCAATGCCATGAGGCCGTATGGGCTTCACTTCCTCTCATATTACAATCAAGTTAGTTCATAGTTTTGGCAAGGGAAGGCTAATTCAAGGAGTCATCTTACATGTTCATTAGAAACTTATTTGACAACCAATGTGGGGTTGGTCCAAGTTCAAATGATAAGCTACTTAGTTATGTTTAAGCCAGGTTTTGGATTTAAGTTTTCGTGCTTGCAAAAAAATTTTATTTGGAGATTCACCCACATAACCAGTTATGCGACACGAGCCGAATCTCGATTAGTTGAGGCAAAACTCCGAATAGGAAACCAAAAAATGCAAAATGCTTGAGTTTTGGCTTCTTTTGCAACCCATCTTAAATTAAAATGCCAATTTGGCAGTTATCCACAAAAGTGATCAGAAGCTGAAGCATTCAATTAGAAGCGCAAATCTAGGGTTGTTTTTATTTATTTTCACAAATCACGGTTTTGGAATACTGTTCACAGAATGCAACACTAACTGAGAGCTTTTTTCTGGGGTAGGGAACAAATCACATCAGAATCAAGATTACAATATCGTTGAAAGGGTCTTTTTCTTCTCCTACCTACGCAAATACATTAACCCTATATTATACAACATAGAGTTTTAACCACTCTTGCTGAATTTTAAGGCATTAGAAGTCAACCCAGAAGGATTTCTTTATGTATATAATTCCCGCGTAAATCCTGTCTATTGGTGTTTTATATTATCATGATACTTACTCCAAATTGTCACGAAACCGACTCTAATTGTCTTTTCTTCTACTTTAGAACACACTTGCAACCTTCTGGCCTATCCTGTAAATTCAAAGAATGATATTCCGGCCTAGTGCCTTCACGCCTGGCACAAAATGCATAAACAATATTGCAGGATTATGCCAATAAGTGATACAGTCCTCTTCCACTATAAATAGACACAGTGTATGTGCAAGCCTGATCAAGCGTGGAAAACTATTTGAAGATGAGTCCAAAAATGCTTATTTCTCAACTTTGGATGATTTGTTTATTAGTCCTGTATTGTCAAAATGTTAGTTCTCAGCTTCAAGTTGGGTTCTATGGAAATTCTTGCAACTTAGCAGAGTTTGTAATTAAAAATGCGGTTAGATATGCTTTTATTAGAGATAGAGGGATTGCCGCTGGTCTTGTTAGAATGCACTTCCATGATTGTTTTGTGAGGGTGAGTAAAACACTTCATTTGTATAAGCAAACACATATATAGCGTGTTGTTTCAAACGTAACATTAGACTCTTTTTAAGTACTGGTTCAAAACCAATGCATACTTTAAGCTAACTAGTGAGTACTTTTATTTGTTAACTTCTGGATACAGGGTTGTGATGGATCTGTGCTCATTAATTCCACTGCCACAAACAAGGCAGAGAAAGACTCTCCTATCAACAATCCTAGCCTTCGGGGGTTTGAAGTCATTGACGATGCAAAAGCTAGACTGGAAGCCATACCCCAATGTAAAGGAATAGTTTCTTGTGCTGATATACTAGCATTTGCAGCGAGGGATAGCATTGAGATAGTAAGCCTGCATTCCCTTGGTTTAGCTTTTCTTGTTCTTGGTTCTAAGTAAACATATGGTACTTAATTAATCACATTTTTTTTTTTAATTCTTTGCATAGACCGGTGGGTTTGGATATGATGTTCCTGCAGGAAGAAGAGATGGCAGAGTTTCTCTGGCTTCAGAAACATTAACAAACTTGCCTCCACCTACATCCAACGTCGCTCAACTCACTCAAAGCTTTGCAAACAAGGGTTTTACACAGGACGAAATGGTTACACTCTCTGGTATATATTTATACTGCCACCTTAATTCAAATTGGTTTCCCTTAAACCAAGAAATTATTTCCATATGACAACATGCAACTCATGTAGTTAATTAACATACCTACTACCTACAGGAGCACACACCATTGGTCGAGCACACTGCAGTTCTTTTAGTAGCAGACTATACAGCTTTAATGTAACAAACGCTCAGGATCCAAAGTTAGATGCAAGTTATGCAGCTTCGTTGAAGCAACTTTGCCCGCAGGGAAGCCCAAACCTGGTGGTGCCAATGAACCCTTCAAGTCCAGCCAATACTGACGTGGGTTATTACATTGATGTCCTGGCAAACCGAGGCTTGTTGACATCCGACCAGACCCTCCTGACAAACGCACAAACAGCCGGACAAGTGAAAATGAATGCAAATAATCCCATGACTTGGAAGCAGAACTTTGCTGCGGCCATGGTCAAGATGGGCCAAATTGGTGTTTTGACAGGAAACGCAGGAGAGATTCGGGCCAAGTGCAGGGTGATCAACGGCTAGAGTTAAAAGAGCGAATTGTTGGAGTCAGTAAATCATGAATTTGGATGCTTCAGTATTGTTTGTTTTCTGTTTTGCTGTTCTTGTAACTTGTTTCAAGTACTGATTCGATCAGCTGCTACTTCTCAATGTTACTTATATGTGCTTCTAATTGTTTTAAAGTAATGAGCTGCATATATATCAAAAGAACTGAAAGAAGAATATGGTAATTTTCAGCTGGAGAAGCATTATTAGAGATAGCAAAAGCTGATAATTTTCAGCTAATGTCACAGTGCAGTAATAAAAACTTCTTTTACAATATCAAAGTTGCATAAAAGTTATCTAAGCGACCTTTGGGAACATATTGAAGCATAGATCATTAATATCAGTAATACTAGATGACATCAGTGGTGTCTCATTTCGTTAATTAATGGACTATCGTTAGAGTATCAAAGGATTAAATTATAAGAGTTCCCTGGCCTACATGCAGTAGTAGGCACCCTCTTTATGAGCAAACTCTTGTGTATCTTTCTTGCCAGCATCAACGACGACACTTGAATCTCGTATCATCTTTGATGCCTTTCTTCCCAGTCTTCTTGAGAATGGTACCCCTGTACACCAACCCAAAAAAACAACTTGTTTTAATGATCCTCCCATCATTTTTTAATAAAAATGTGTAAAATATCTTGTTAATGTGGTAGGAAAGTAACGACAGAAAGAGGGACTAACAAGACGTAATAATGGCGTTGATAACATTGGAAATCAACTGGAGAGAAATTGTACTCATTGTTTTCTCACTTGTTAAGAGGTTGGACCTGTATTTGACAATGGAAAAAAACTGTGATTGGTATAATAGTTTGTAGACTGCTACGTACGTACATTTGGGTGTAGGCATTTGGTACTTACAAGGTTCAAAAGAAGGTGGTTGGTGCGGCAAATTCAGTAATCAGTGATGTAAATGATTCTTTCCTATTATTACTAATGGAACACAAGGAATTAAATAACAAATCAACCTTCAAGTATAGGAATAAGATCTAGATTTTATGATTGATAGACCATTTTTGGTGTTCTATATTCAATGAAAAGAGGCTGAGTTAGTTCCGAGTCCAATCTAGCGGATGCACACGATCAGATCACAGAATCTGAAGTTTATGATTGCTTGAAAATATATAGCAAGTAAATGTTTGGAGAGTTATCAGAACAGAGGAAACAGATCTATGCTAAAGCAAAATGACGATTAGGATAAGGACGATGTTATGCCTTTATTTTTATTTTTTTTTTGGAAATACGGTAATAAGAGTTGCAAGTAACTAATTAATGAGGGGGTTTATTACATAAGGGAAAACATATTTCAACTTTTTTTTGAGAATCAAATATATTTCCAACTTTGTTTCTCTCTTTTATGTGATTTATTATCTTTTTTTTATACAATGTGATTTATTTTCTTAAACTCTTCTATTTTTTATTTTAACTTTTTTATGTGATTTATTGTCTCTGCTCTCCTAACTACCCGCATCTTCATCCGTCTTTCTTTTATTCGAATCCCACATTGCAATATACTTCTGATATAAAAAGGGAGAATANCCCCCTCCTACTTGACCCGGATATTTACATCATGAAAAAATATATATTAATGAAGTTGTATTACGGGGGGATAATCAAGGTTTCCTTGGGAGATAAATTTCTTGATTTTTTTCATTTTAAAAATGTCCCATTATATTGTTTTAAATAAATATGTCACTGAGCATTATAGAATTCCTCATTACATTACAAGTAAAAAAGGGTGAATTGAGAAATTAGGGTTTTTTTCTCTCTCCTTTTCTCTAAAAAAAAAAATTAAATTTACATTTTTGTGGGTCTAGTCTCATTTTTTGTGAATTTTGTCTCACTCGTTTAGTCCTATTTTTTTGTGGATTTATTTTCTCTGTTTTTTGGTAATTCGAATAAGACTATGGGAGCCAAAAGTTATGTAAGAAGATTCAACTTCAAGACTAATTCTCTCTCTACTGCAGAAATTCACCAATAAAGAGATATTTTCCCCACGGGTATGCATCACTCTCACTTGTTGGCTTGGTAGTTGTTGCACAGACGATACAAATTATGACGCCCGCGAGAACAGAATGTTGTTGTAATTCTTATGCTGAATTTTTGTCATGCTTTTATTCGATTAGATCTTTCTTTTGATCCTTTTTTAGACACTCTGTTAGAAGTTCCAATAGTGTAGCAGATTCTTTAGCCAAATGGGATCCTCTGATCTTGTTGCTTAGCTTTAAAGCATTGTATTTGATTTCTCAACATTAATAAAATTCATCTCTTCTCTATATATAAAAGAAAAAAAAGCCATATGTTGCGTCGTTATTGGCTCGAGTTCAGATTGTATTCGGATAAGGCGATAAAACGAATTGGAGATCTCTTGACAACTTTGGCATAGCTGCAACCATTTTCTGTTTTGAATTAGATTCAACCTCAGAAGTTTCTTGGGTCTCCAACTCCTATAATGGTCCTTAGCATCTTAACCCTCCCTTCAACAGAGTTGTAAATCTCATTTAAGTGGTCAAACATATTATGTTTGGACACTCTATTAGAAGTTCTAATGGTATAGCAGATTCTCTAGCCAAATGGGTGTATCTCGGTAAAAAAGTTTTTCTTGTCCCTTCATTTTTTTACTTTCGCATTTGTTGTCCCTCTTCCTTTTTTTTCACTCAACATGTCCCTGAACTTACATTTTACCGGGCCATCATGTCCTTGTTACCCCCCAGCAGCCGGTTTGTACGTGTGAGGCTGACACGTATCCGTGGGGGCCACTTTGGCCGAATTTGTTTTTCTTTTTTTCTATTTCTTTCCTAATTTCTATTTTCCGGAATTTTTCTTTTTTTCTCAAAATACTTAAAATCTTATTTTAATCAAATAATCCAGTTTTATATTCTTTTATTATATAATTTGAATAATTTTTCTACTCTCTTTTTTTCTTTTCTTTTTTGAAGGCCATAGCCACCGACAATTCCCCACCGCCACCCATCCCGAGCCAACTTGCATCGCCTCATCTCACTCGCCAGCAACCCCGGCCTCACACCACCAGAAACCCGACCACCGCACACACGTAGCTTCTGTCCACCATCGTCCAACCTGCAACCTAACACATGACCCCAACGCCGCCTCAAACAACAAGACATAGTCGCCATCATATCAACACACCCAAACCCGATTAGACACAGAACCAAGCTAATCGAAAAGAGAAAGAGAACAGGGAAGAAAGGAGGCGGCGACGCTTCTCTTACCGAGCGACGACGGCGCGGACTCGCCTCGGCTTCTCCGCCTCTCTGCTCGATTCGCCACCTGACGCAGAGAGGAGTGGACGATGGTAAGAGGAAGATGAACGGCAGCAGCGGCTCTCGAGCCCCCATCATTAATCAAGGAGCAATTAGGAGCAATTGAGAAAAAAGAAGAGGAACGAAGAAGAAAAAAAAGGTGAAGAAGAAGACCGGTGAGTAGAGACCGGTGAAGAAGAAGAGAGGAAAAAAGGAGGGCGACTCGCTGCTCACCTCGGCTCGGCGTTGTCGTCGGGTGGAGGGGCGCGACGGAGAGAGAGTAGAGGAGAAGGGGCTGCTGGCGGCGGCGCGACCGCGTGCACAGGAGAAGGAGGCGATGGTGGTGTTGCGCGCGGTGGTGACGGTCGCCGGGTGAGACGGCAGTGGAGGAGTGAAGGGGAAGAAGAGAAGAAGGGGGTGTGTGACATCATTTTGGGGGTGAAGAGGGGTTGTTTAATTTCTTAAATAACAAAAGAAAAAGAGTAGGAAAAAAAAGGTAAAGAAATATTGTATTAAAATGTTAGTTAAAAAAGGAAAGAAAAAAAAAGGAGAAAGAGAAAAGAGAAAGAGAAAAGAAGGGAAGAAAAAAAATAAAATAATAGGTATAAAGTGGGGCCCACCTTACACATCAGTAACTACCGGCTGGAGTAAGGAAAAAGGACAAGGTGACCCGGTAAAACGAGACTTGAGGGACATGTTGAGTGAAAAAAAAAGAAAGAAGGACAACAAATGCGAAAACAAAAAAGTGAAGGGACAAGAAAAACTTTTTTACCGTGTATCTCTATCTTCTGATCTTGTTGCTTGACTTTAAAATGTTATACTTGATTTCACATCATCAATAAAATTCATCTGTACTATCACAAAATAAAAACGGATTTTCCAGTCACTGACTTGGTTTATGGGACTTGTCCTCAGACCTAGGCTTCCGTTATTGTTCCATTTATGGACCTTGGGCCTAACTCTATCAACTTTATAATTATAATATGGCAATGTCACTATGTCACTACTATGCTATATTCGTGATGTTATTTATCTCAAAAAAATGGGCATCGAAACCAGCTACGCAAAAGCATACACTATACAGAGCAGCAAATCAGTATAAGGACATTCATCTTTTATCTAATATGAAATCCCAATTCCTTGGATTTTCCTTCTGACCATCACGAAATCCTACTTTAACCACATTCTTCTGAATTTCAGGCGAAACTTTAGTCATCTAAGATCCATGAAATATCTCTTTATAACTGACTCCTGCATAAAAGTGACAATGTCCAATATTAAAATGCTTAAGGGCAACCGCCATCAAATCGCACTCTTTTGTCTCTTTTCCAAACTTTTTGAAGACACCCATATCACACAATCATTTTCCGGTGAAAATACATAGACATTAATTCCTGACTGCTAATTGCTACCTTCACCTCCCATAATCTGATGGAGATACTATAACAAATAACTTTAGCACCACTTTTGCCATCCCTCAAGTACTATAAGTAGACACTTACGAGCCTGAAATAACATAGCGGAGACATGGGTCTGAATCAAGCTCCATTGTGGTGGTGCATTATTTCTGTGGTGGTTTTGTTCTGCCAAAGTGTGTCTTCTCAGCTTCAAGTGGGTTATTATGCATATTCATGCCCGTCAGCCGAGCATATAGTTAAACAAGTAGTGAGAGATGCTTTCTTTCAGGATAGTGTGTTGCCAGCTTCTCTTCTGAGAATGCATTTCCATGATTGCTTTGTCAGGGTAAGTAATATGATAAGTTGTTGTCTTTTCTTTCTCATTCTTTACCTTCTGTCTTCCCTATTCACCAGAACTTTGCAACTTCAAATGTTAGGGATGTGATGGGTCGGTGCTTATAGATTCCACTCCTTCAAACACAGCAGAAAAGGACTCCCCCGTCAACAACCCAAGCCTAGAAGGATTTGAAGTCATTGACAATGCTAAGGCAAAGCTAGAAGCTGAATGTGCAGGAAGTGTTTCCTGCGCTGATATTCTCGCACTTGCAGCCAGAGATAGTATTGAAATTGTAAGCAAACTAGCTTTGCATAACCTTTTTCGACTTTCCTTAGAAAGCGTGTGCATGTATATATCATTCGGTTTTCTTTTCTTTTTTTAATTACAGACAGGAGGACCTTGCTATGATGTCCCTGCTGGAAGAAGGGATGGTAGAATTTCTCGGGCCTCAGAAGTATTGGCAAACCTACCTGCCCCTAACTTCAACCTCGACCAGCTCACACAAAGCTTTGAAAGCAAAGGCTTGTCACAAGAAGAAATGGTCACACTCTCTGGTATATACTATATATATCATGTTCTTCAATTTATATCAGCTCTTGGGTTCTCTAGAACGAGCTGTTCACTGATTACGTGCACAGTAAACAACTAATTAATAACGATACAACTTTATGAATCATCTGACCAATGAATTACACAGGAGCACATACTATTGGTGAAGCGCTTTGTCAATTCTTCATTGACAGACTATACAACTTTAATGGGACATACAGTCAGGACCCGAGCTTAGATGCCAGATATGCTGCAAGATTGAAGCAGCTATGCCCACCAGGTAGCTCAAATTCTGATGTTGAAGTGCCAATGGACCCTGGTAGCCCTACTACGGTTGATGTTGGATATTATTGTGATGTCTTGGAAAATCGAGGCCTGTTCACATCAGACCACAGTCTGCTGACAAGCATATCAACAGCAAACCAAGTGAGGGAATATGCAAGGAATCCTCTGCTTTGGAGGAAGGAATTCGCTGATGCAATGGTGAAGATGGGTCAGATTGGTGTTTTGACAGGCAATGATGGGGAGGTTCGAGCAAATTGTAGGGTTATCAACAACTAGGAGCATCATATGCTTGACTTGACGCTTAATGCTAGATGCTCCATTACAATTCTACTCTATTTTTTTCTTTTTGGCTCTTAGAAACTCGTGGTTTATTATTCTCTATACTTCAAAGCGGCTGGTACCACCAAACCAGGTAAAAGTAAAATTATTCAATTGTGAGAAAATGCAAGTGCTATTAAGCATTGGCCCTTATAAGTTTTACCTGTAAACTGTTTTTCTTTTCCTTTTTACTGAATGTAATTCGCCTGGGCCTCGAAAATTTAGAACTTTGATATCTACTCCGTGAAATTGTACTCCTAATCAACTTGCGCCACAGTTTAAATTTAGTCCAAACTAGCTTTACCAAAGTTAAAGTGTACATTAAAACGTAAAACTGGAAAGGAAAAAAAACTTATTCTACACAGCCTCTGTACAAGTTGGCATGTGCATCGAGCATACTTGATTGTTTTTTTTGGTCGAAACCGGGAAATGCTATACTATATATGCCAAAACGTATATACTGTTAGAAAAATGAATGATTAATACACTGTATTGTATTGTTTGGTTATTAAGAAGTAGAAGAAGGTGAAGGAGAAAGGGAGCTTTGGAAGAACCGGTTTCTTCATTCACTCATTTTCATTCATTTGTACATAAGGGGAGCTTTAATTTATACATCAGTTAAGTAGCAAACGGACAAATATATGTTAGGTTAATGACATTCATTTATAACACTCCCCCTTGAATGTCATTATGCTGTTGGGATAGAATACGCTTTGGGGATACTGCCTCATTAAAAACCTTACCAAGAAAAATCCAGTGGGATAAAAAACTTGGTGACGGAAAAAAGAGTGCAGTGCGTATTCTACTCCCCCTCATTTTGGCCTCCATTGATTACTTGATGTTGTTGCATGCCAATCGTCCTTGTCAGCTTCTGGTGACATGTGTCTTGTTTGATCATTTTTGTTACAACATAACTTCAATTGGACAGAGTTGGCAGGATAATCATCATAATTTTGTCGTTGGAGCGTCTTTCTTCCCATCTTGCTTTTGTAGTCCCGATGATATTGCAATATCATGTGTAAAGTTGCGGTTGATGTCCGTCTCTGCTTTATGTGGACTGAATAAGAGATCTACATCTGCAAAATCAGCTTTACTCTCTTTCGGGTTTACTGGATTACACATTTGTTATTCCCCGAAGATAAGAGCAAATACATATAATGCCGATAGGCTTAAATCAAAAGCTTCAGGCTTTACAACAAGGTACTCCAGGACCAATTTAATAGCACGGTATTTAGAGGCCTCTTCTGGAGTGACAATCATAAATAGATTTATCCATACTAAAAAAAAATGTCTGAAAACATGTAACGACCCGGGTAAAATTTTTGAGATTTTACCGAGTCGTTTTAACTCTTACGACGGTAAATAAAACTTTATCGTTGTAATTCGAGAATTCTATCGCACCGAATTTTCCGAAGTTATCGGGAGTAACCGAACTACGTTTTGATCGCCGAGGATATACGATGTTTCGGAGTATCCTCGTTAACCGAGCCTCGGAATCGATTCCGAGGGTTACCTAGAACTTCCGAGAATTCTACACGGCTAACCGAGCTTCGGTTTCCAATTCCGAGACTTCCACGACGCTCAGAAGAATTAATCAGATTTTAAGAGCCTAAGTTGTATTTTCGGGGCCGGGACAAATTTCGGAAAAGACGAAAATGCCCTTGTGGCGTAAACGGATCAAAGAATAAACGTGAGGGTATTTTGGTCTTTTTCCGAACCAATAATGCTGCCGACACCGAGTCGTAATTTTTCTCTCTCCCGGACGAACTCACCCTCTCTCCCGTTTCTTTCCTTTTCTCATTTTTCTTCTTCTTTTCTTTTCTCATTTTTCTTTTTCTCTTCTTTTCTTCCTTATCTTTTTCTTCTCCTTTTTGTTTTATCTTTCTTTCCATTTTCTTTTTCTCCTCCACTCGCCCACCGGCCACACCCACCTTCTCCACCTTTTTTTTTTTAATCTCATCTTTTCTTCCACTTTCTCCCCACTTTCCACCATTTTCTTCCTTTCTTTTCTTTATTTTCTCCCCTCTCCCCTGTCTTCTTCCCCTTGTCTCCTTTCTTCTTCTTCCTCTCTATTTCCCTTCACCTTCACCGATTCCTCACCATCACCATCGCTCTCTTTCTTCTCCTTCCCCTGCCACAGACGCGACCGCCGCCGCCCCCCCAAATCCTCTCCTCCATTTTTCTCTTCTTCCTCTGCGTCTCACTGCCGCCCACATCCTCCCCTTCGCCTCTGCCTCTCCCTTCCCCTGTCCTCGCGTCGCCAGCGCTGCCTCACACAACCGCAGCCACCGAAGCCGCCTTCGAGCAGAGGAGCAGATCGCCGCCAGGTCGCCTCCGTTTCTTCTCCTGTCATGCCGCCGTCTCCTCGTCGTTCCTCCTTCGCCGTGCCGTCCTCGCCGCAGCAAGGTGCCCCTGCCTCGCCCCTGTCGGACTCGCGCTGCTGTCGCCGTCAACGGGTTCAATGGTAAGAAACCCCAAACCCCTTTGCCTTTGCTCGACAGATTAATTGGTTGATTTTGATGTTTGGGTCGCGTTTAATTGAGTTCAATTGGTTGTTGTGGGTTTGTGCTATGGTGAACGCGGGTGGAGAAGACGTTGATGGTGTTACTGTGGCTGTGGGTAGCGTTGTTTTGGGTGCTGGACTTGGCTGTTTGGTGGCATTCCGGCCACCAGAAAATAGCTGCAGTTATGGTGATGATGTTGGTGCTCGGATGGTTGCTGTGGTGGTATGGAGTTTTTGCTCTGTTCACCGATGAACAGTAACCAAGGACTGATGTGAACAGTACTTGCCGGAATCCGGCAGACCTCCGGTGCCTCGGGTTTACTCTGGCGAAGTCTCGGGAATTTTCCAATGAATCCGGACTTGGACTTTGGGTAATAATCGAACTTTTGGACATTTCATGAACATAAGCGGACTCGGACTTTTATAACGGCGTTAGTAAACGAACGTTTAATCTATTTAACTAATATTAATTTTATGGTTTATGCCTTAATTTCAATTATGTCTTTTTATTTATGTTTTTAATTTGATTGGGCTACAAAGAAGGCCCATGGAATTATTTATTTTTCGGATCATCGAATTTACGCTTTACTCGGGCTAATAACAATAAAAGGCCTAGACATATATAATTATTCTATTTTACTTTTAATAACTAGAATGGTATTGACTATATATATATAGTTATACTTTTATAAAGCTAACTATATTTCCTTTGGGTAAAAATAATATTGGGCATTACCTTATCTTAATTACTAATCTATTATAAGTATATGAATATATCGTATAATGTATTGCAGCTATTCTCACCGGCTTAGATATTACTAGACTATATCCTTACCTAAACACTTATAGTTTTATGTATACATGTACTTATGATTATATATGTAGATATTTAATTATAAATAATACAACTACAAATTCACACAGATATTTTATGCTATACATTGGCTACGTTAATTTCATATGGAGATAATTTTCATTGAACGAGTTATTATAAGAGATACTATTTAAATAATAATACAACATAATTATCGCTTCCGATATTATATAATTATTGTATATAAAAACATATAGGTATTTAGTATTTAATCGGGAATAGTATTATTTATGTCATATGGACTATAAGTATTTAACGGGTCGTAACTTAATCTATCTACAAATATATTTTCCTAAATATACACTACATAAAAGAGTACGTACATATGCTTTCTTGACATAAGCAGCCTAAGGGCCGGGATATCGGCTTGGATGCTCGGTTTTGGTTTTGACTTAAGTCAAATATGATTGGTATATCAGATGGAAAATAGGTTGTTAGTAATCCCCACAAAAACGGAAAAAAAGATAACTATGGAAATAATAAAATGAACTGATAAGCTGCCTAATAACTCCTAACCGGCATCATGCATAATCATTTTTTTGTGCATTATAAGTAATTACGGTTGTTATATTATAGGAATATCAAGGCTTAACTGGATGCCAGCCTTCGAGGAGTATCAGGTGAGGTTGCATATACGTCATTCCACCCGTGATAGCCGGGATGGTTGGTCCTGGAACTACATAGGTTCCATTGCATCTTATGGTTATTGTTGTTGATAACTTTGAGATATTTGCTGATATTTGTTGTGAGGATAAATAAGCTTTGATATGTTGCACAGGATACTGAGTTGGTTTTTCTGTGATTATTTTGCCTGATTGAACTGCTGAGCCAACTGAGTTTGATTGTGGTATTATTGTCGTAGTTGTTGAGTTGTTGATTGTGGATATACTAGATACTCACTGTGGGATATTTGACTGCCGTGATTATTGCTGTTGAGATGCTGAACTGTAATACTGATTCTCTAAATGATGTGTTGTGATTGTTGTTGGACTATTGAACATGGAAAATTGATAATGGATATTGGAAATAGAAATGGGATAATTGGAAATTGTGTTGACGACTTTAATGTCACTTGGAAAGCAGTGGTACGACTCGATGGGTAAAGACTATTTTGTGGTGGCCTTGACCTGGGTTCTTGTGGAAGCATGTCTATGCTTGGGATGTCTATCCCGTTGATATATTTGGGATGTCTATCCCGTTGATTTATTTGGGATGTCTATCCCTGGGTTCGTATTTTTGGGATGTCGATCCCTGGGCTCTCTTGATTTTGGTCTGGCACCCGAAATATGTTGATATCCAGGTCTGACCCCTAGCTTGTCCAGTGACAGGGCCCGGAAGATAAAATTGGTAATAGAAGTAATTAAGCATTCTTTTGGCCTTGGCTCAGCTTTGATT